>JAOTOM010002417.1:0-101970 GCA_034440615.1 Ashinkailepas kermadecensis
CCAGGACAGCCGGCAGTTTGTCATCGGAAAACCACGGCCGATCTCACACAGCGCTTCCTCAATGGAAAACACCACACCTGACGCAAAGCTTGAACCTCAATACAGAGCCCGCAGCCACCAGTCGAACGCCAATGAACGCCTATGCACCCGTGTAGTACCGACTGGCCACGAACGGCATCCTGGCCACCTCAGCCGGCACGCGCTTCTTGCGCACCTCCAGCTGGAGCGCCGTGCCGGGCTTGGCCAGCCGGGTCGGCACGTAGCCCATGGCGATGTTGTGCCGCAGCGACGGCGATGGACCGCCGCTGGTGACGGCGCCCACCGGCCGGCCGTCGGCGTCCAGGATGCGCGCGCCGGCGCGCGCCGGCGCGCCCGCCGACACCAGGCCGACGCGCCGCCGTGCCGGCCCGTCGCGCAGCTGCGCCAGCACGACGTCGGCACCGGGGAAGTCGCGCGCGCCGCGCCGCCGCGCGGCCACCGTCCACGCCAGGCCGGCCTCTGGCGGCGACGTCGTCTCGTCCATGTCGCTGCCGTACAGGCAGAGACCGGCCTCCAGGCGGAGCGAGTCGCGCGCGCCCAGCCCGGCCAGCTTGAGCCGGCCGTCGCTGGATGTCAGCAGCGCGTCGGCCAGCCGGACGGCGAGGTCGGCCGGCGCGGCGATCTCGACGCCGTCCTCGCCCGTGTAGCCGCAGCGCGTGACGCGGCACGGCACGCTGCACACGTCGGCCGTCGCCGACGTCATGAACGTCAGCCGCGCCAGGTCGAGCCGCGTGTGCGGCTGCAGTACGGCGGCCGTCGCCGGGCCCTGCACGGCCAGAAGCGCCATCTCCAGCAGCTCGACGCCCACGTCGTGGCCCTGGCATGGACGCGCAGCCGCCGTTAGCTGGTGAGGCCGCATGCAGAACACTCGAATAATGCTGGCATCAGGTAGCTCGTGACAGTTTTGAATGCTCTGACAACATGCTTCAACTGTCAACGCGGCAATTAGCAAGAATTCGTCGATAAATATAATGCTCGGCGAACCCGACCAGCTGGGTCATGTAACAACAAACCAAAACAGCATTCTATTCATTGTGTCATGCACAGCTACGAAAACATCTCCAGCACATGCACCGAACTTAATCTAACAAAACCTTAATCCGCCTCTTCCTCCATATAAAAGCACAACGATATATGTACACAAGCGGGCAGTCACAGGCGCAGACAAAATACACACGCAAACGGAGCGGGAAGCGGGAAGCGCGTGCAGTAGCACGTGGCTCGACATGCCGACGCTGGCGGTCGTTCCATTGACAATGTATCATAATCACCTACGCGCCAATGTGCACAATTACCTGACCACCAACTAAACATAAGCAGACACATCGCGACGACATCCACAATGTAGTTGCATTATCGCCCTGTCGATGGCTTTCTCGACGGTCCACGTGCAGGCAATGAGTGCAAGGTACAGCACACGAGGCGTTCCGAATGACAGAAGACGACAGGGACGCAGGAGAGATACCTCTGAGGAGGAAGATACCTCTGGACTTTGAAACTGCGGTGGCGGCGCCACCTCAACCTTTACAGCGTGTACAAGTGCTTATCAATCCTTATCCGTGCACATTTCGCCACATTCTCCAGTGGGGAGGGGAGGGGTGGTTGTGACCCCAAGTATATCCAAACAGACGGTACTGCCGATACGAAACATACACTGGCCTGGTACACGTGACAGAATCTGGCAATTGATGGTAACCGGACAAAAGTACGTAAAACAAATGCACGTATGGCAGATGTGCGCAAGCAAACGTACGTAAGTGCAGATGCACGTATGACAATTGTACGTAAGAGCAGATGTACGTACGCGCGAATGTACGTATGCGCAAATGTACGCAAGCGTAGATGTACGTATGGCAAATGTACGTATGCGTAAATGTACGTATGCGTAAATGTTGGAGTTTAGGGGCGCATGGACTGCGTCGGTCATGCAGCGTATGCGTAAATGTACGTATGCGCAAATGTACGTATGTGCAAATGTACGTACGTACAAATGTACGTAATCAAATGTACGTAGACGCAGATGTACGTGGACGCAAAAGCACGCAAACGCAAAAGTACGTAACGGTAAAAATACGTATGCGCAAATGTACGTAAGCTCAAATGTACGTGCGCACAAATGTACGCAAGTGCAAATGCACATAAGCGCAAATATAGGTAAACACAGATGTATGTAAACGCAAAAGCACGCAAACGCTACAGCACTTAAGGGTAAAGATACGTGTGCGCAAATGTACGTATGCTCGAATGTACGTGCGCACAAATGTACGTAAGCGCAAATGCACATAAGCGCAAATATAGGTAAACACAGATGTATATAAACGCAAAAGCACGCAAACGCTCAAGTACGTAAGGGTAAAGATATGTATGCGGAAATGTACGCAAGCTCCGTACGTACGCAAATGTAAGCAAATGTAAGCAGACACATAAGTACGTAAACGCAACTGTACGCAAGCGAAAATGTACGTAAACGCAAAATTATGCATACGCAAATGTATGTAACCGCAAATGCACGTTCTCGCAATTTTTGGTGAGCGTGAAAGTACGGAAGCACAATTGTACGCAGACGCAAGTGTACCATTCTAGGACAAATGCACGTAAAGACAAGTGCACATGCACTTGTGTATCTGCCGCTGACCAGTCCAAATGCACATAGAAAAACAATCGCACCGACTGACCTCAGCAGCCATCTGCCTGGCGCAGTTCTGCATGAGCGGCAGATCCTTGTGCCGACAGCCGGCATTGGATACGACGTAGAGCGGCCCGTCGGCAGTTCTGCTGACGATCAGGTCGTCGATGATGCCGCCCGAATCGGTGGTGAAGAGGGTGAGCGAGCCAGCGCCCGGCCGCAGTCCAGCTATATCTGCCACCGTCAAGGACTCCATCATCTTGGCCGAGTCTCGACCGTGCACGAGCACCTGGGGATGGGTACAGATAGTCCACCACCAGGGACTCCACCATGTAGCCGAATGCCGACCGTGCGCGTGCATCTGGAGGCAGGCATCTATAGACCGTCCACCACCAGGAACTCCACCATGAGGCTGAGTGCCGACCATGTAAGTGTACCTCCAGCCAAGTTAAATTTGCATCACCCAGCCAATGAGTTTTAAATAGCGCTTTGTTCCGTCGTCATACCGCCAACCTTTCGTTCAGAATTGAATTCCCGTACATAGGGGTCACAGCAGCTCCGTCGGTAGGACGTTCGACTCTTGACCGTAAGATGGTGGGTTCCAATAAAACAACCGACGGGGTTACCTAATCCACCCACGATCGATCGACGTGAGAGGTTGGCTAAGCTACATGACCGAAGAGTCGAAGATGTCGCAAAAGAAACCCTGCAAGAAACTCCTGCACGCGCGCGCGCACACACACACACACATATATATATATATATTAGCTGCACTCCTGTGCGCGAGACAAGCAGTAAATAAAATGATGATATCACAATGCATATGTATTTACCAGCAGCTGCTTAAACATCTTCAAAGTTACAGAGAAGGCCAGCAACGGCCCATCACTGGAGCTTCTCTAAACGGTACCGTGGGTACAGGAACCTTCTACTCTTTTATGACGGACGTAGCCCGGTGGATCGCGTAGCGTCGCCACTCCCTCACGCTTAACGGTAGCCCGAAGTAGAAATCCCAAACCAGTAGTGAGATTTGAACCGGAGATCCTCCGGTCGCGAGACTAGCGCGCTACCCGGCCGGCCGGCCGCCGGACCGGACCGCCGTGGAATGACGTGCCTTCTCACCTGGAGCATGTGCGACACGTCGAACATGCTGCACTGAGTGCGCGTGTGCATGTGGCTCTGGATGATGCCCTCCTTGGCGTACTGCACCGGCATGGAATAGCCGGCGAAGTCGACCATTTTGCCCGCATGCTCCACATGGAAGTCGTAGAGCGGGGTGTGGTGCAGCTGGCGGAGCGAGGCGGTCGCGGTGCGTGTCGCGGCACCCGTACCGGCGCGTCCCAGCAGAGCCAACATAGCGCCTGTCGATACCACCGTCATGGCGACCAGCTTGTAACAGAACGACATGCAGAAACCACACCACTTTCCTGGCAGATGACGTAGGCAGGATTAAGCTCGCAATTCTACGCACATCCTGAGATACTGTTGGCCTGCAACTAGGGAACTATAACAATTCATATAATAACAATAAGACTACAAACACAGAAACAAAGTAATTGGCACCATGCACTACAGGTTCAGCATGGCTACAACATGAATCGTGTTGCCTCAGTTTGGTGATGCTGCAAAGCCAACATCTGTGATGCAAGGTGATCTTTTCATGCCAGACCTGCTGGAGGTTATTTCATAGTGTAGAATTTGGAATTGATCCACTTATCCAATGGGAACATGAATTATTCCTTGATGTGGAATTCCTTGTTGGGCAGGAAGCTTTGCACTTTCACATGATATCACAACATATGCCTGTTGTGCAATATTTCTTGGGATTTGATGCATATTTGAGGAAACAAGTTGCAAATGTCAAGTATGGTAGACAAAAGATGAATATGGTACTTTAGCTGGGTTTATAGTGGCTATTTGCTACTAGGTCACACAGGTTCATGAACAAGATAGAGCAAGCAGACCTGGCATAATAATGAGCATACATTAGGAGTGATCAGTAATTGTGATTCTCACAACAGTTTCAATAACAAAGTAGTTTTACCATGGATGGTGCTGATAGAAGAAAGAATAAACTGTCAAATAGTAACAAATAACAACAGGCTTACCAATTTCCAAAGATGCCTCATTGTTGAAAGAAATCATTTGTTTGGTTAATGAAGTTCTTTTTAACTAAGTTCATTATAATTAAGTTTAATTAAGTTACACACTTAAGTTTTTTGTTCCTTAAAAACAGATTAGGTTATGTTAGGCTTTTTAAGTTCAAAATGTTTGATAACAAATTATTTCAACATTTTCAACATAGGCTGGGCTAGGTTATGCTACTTTTTTCCTTTGTTTTGAAAATTCTTTGTATGCTATATCACCCAACTCCATGCATTTTTGGTGTTATTTGCCTTCAAACTGAAGAGCATGCATTTGCAGAGGAAATGAGTGGTCATATCATATTACCTAAATTTAGAAACATTGCATTGGAAAAGGAAATTCCAAGAATTCAAAAAATACCTCAAAGTGCAAAACTACCAAAGTGGCCTGGGGGATTGCTCTATATACCTATTTATTCATTGTATCATTTTTGCACTCACCAATTTCCACTGGCCAGAGGTTGAAGGATACACATTGAGAATCTCAGGTCCCCTGCAATGCTCTTTGCCCTCACTCACTATTTGTCCATGCCAATAGCTAGGCAGTGATACATTTTTTTTGTTAAATAAGGTGAAATACACCACTTTCTGAACACTGAATCAACATCTCTCCCAAAAAAGTATTGACATCATGCTTCGTGAGGAGTCTCCATGAAGTCTTCATATCTAATTTATAACAGTATCTTGTTGATAAGTATTATACTTTTACTCACCATTGCAGATTGTGATGCATGAACATCTCTGAGCACAATGTGAGGTACAAGGATTACTTGTGATGTGGTCTGTTATACAATATCCTTTCATTAGGATAGGTATTTTGCATCATTATTGCTCAAATAGTTATCCTAAATTAGGTATCTCAAATCAAAGGAAAAGGTGCATGTATGAGTAGGTACCTATATGAGTATGCTGTTGGATCAACATTGTGCTTGAAGAACTTATAAGTGAAGAATGCGATATCGTTCCCATGGCGAATTTCAACATCTTACTGGACTCATTTCAACATCTCACACCTATCAAAAAACCATCATTTTAATGCTGTAGCTAGGTCCTAGTGGTCATGTCTACCTGGGTAAGTGCCTACCTAGTTAGGCAGGTAGGTACCTACCTACCTGCGTGCCATAGGTCTGTTTAGGATGCGACTTTAAACCATCTGAACTGCCCAGTCATGCTTGCAGTATTTGTGGAGAGCCTACATATAACTTTCAACAAGCTGGATTGTTATATAGGTAGGTTAATACCTACTGTGTGTGTCTGTGTGTGTGTGTGTGTGAGTTTGGCCAGCCTGCCACCATGCGGTGATGTTGGCTGTTTCCGGTAGTGTGTAGATGAATGTGGTGGTGGGTCATGGTTCATGGAACAACATAGTCGAGGTAGAAGGAATAGGATAGGTAAGGTGGACTTAAAGTAAGGTGCCAAAGTTAGGTAGTTTGAAGATAACAGAGTAGAGCTGGGTAGAGGTGTGATGGGCTGTCCTAAAGTTGAGGCTGTAAGTTGTTCAGATGCTGAAGAAGGCACTGTAGTGAAGAATGACGAGAAGAGAAGCCAGTCTGGACGGTGCTGCTTGGGGTATGGGGTGCAGAGGGGGGGGGGGGTCATCGCCATTTGGAGTGAACAGTGCAAGAAAACATATAGGCACTTAGGGGGATCATGTATTTTTTCCCCCTTGATATATGTATGCATGCATACACATATTCATTTGTTTGTTTTTCGTGATCTTTTTTCTTTTCCATGTCTCTTTTTGTTCGTTTTTTCCCCTTCACAGTTGTTCCAATATGCGTGTTGTTGAAAGGAAGTGGAAGATATGTTTGTGTAATGTTGGGTGTTCATCGTTGAGAAGCATGGTGAGGTTTAGTGGGAGGTTGTTTGTGGTGCAGTAGTTTGTGATGTGTTGTCTTTGGTTGTTGTACTTGGTGCAGTATATGAGCATGTGTTTGATTGTAAGTGTTCGGCGACACGTTGCGCATTGAGGTCGTGGTTGGCTTAGAATGAGGTAGGAGTGTGTGAGTGCTGTGTGTCCGATGCGAAGTCTTGTCAGTATCCTTTCTTTGAGTCTTGTTCTGATTGATGGTGTGCCAATGTTCGTGTTTTGGATGTATATCATGGAGTTGTGTTCCTGCTCTGTCCCATGTTTGTTGAATATGTTTGTTGATTGCCTGGTGTATTGTGGTGTAGTAGTCGGATTGTGGGAGTGGGCAGTTCGTGGTTTGTTGTAGTGTTGTGGCTATGTTTGCTTCGGTGTCTGCATGTTCGTTGCCTTGGTGTCTCCATGTTCGTTGTTGTCGAATGTTTAGTTTGTTATGTATGTGCAGTATGTTGGGGATACCTACCCACGTTTGGTTGGTTATTGGTTTTACGACACGTCGACCGTTGAGTCATGTAGCGTCGCCAATCTCTCACGCCGATTGGTCGCGGGCGAAGAGTAGCGACAGGTGAGACTCGAACTCACAACCTTTCGATTGTGAGACGAGCATTTTACCCATAGACCACTCGTCCCCCCCCTACGTACCCACGTACCTACCTACCTATTTATATATTTGTGACAGGCTTGTTTACGGGAACGCTTCCGTGCGAGATAATGTCTTAAGTGCACCATAAATGCCTTCGTTGATGCTTCCAAATACTTCTTTTCGCACGGAGCGCTTCCAAATTAAAACATGTTTTTGTAAATACCTGGCATAGTACTAAAATTTAGTATTTTATGATAATGACGCTACTAAAGAAGAACATTTTAACATTCATTGGTTCATATAATTAAGATTATAATCATGAGATTATGAGAAAAACTCGTTCACCACGCTAAGCAAATTGATCAAGGAAAGGTATTTTATACAGTGCATTGTGGGTATAGAGCAAGCAGTGACGTAAGAAATAAGTTGCGCATGCGCTGTTTCAGTTGAGCACTCCGCCTCACGGCAATATGGCGGATGCTGGGTCGCTCGATGACCTGATCAACGGCAAAGTGGACGAGACTGCATTTACTGCTTTGGTCGACTCATTGGGAGATGAGCTGTACTCTGGACCAGTATCTAGTGCATCAACAGCGGTGTCCGGTGCCTCGAACGTTAATCGCAATGCAGTCACTGGTGCCAGTGTTGTGGGGGCGCCTCGCGTGGACGCTCGTGTTCCCGTAAATGGGAATCAGCATGGTGTGGTTATCGGACACGACGGAAACAAAATTGTTTCTTCTGTGCCGAGGGGTGTGGTGGTAGCATCCACTGGTTTTAGAAATGTGTCGGCTCACAGCCAGGCAGGAGTGATTCAGACTGGTCATTTCCCCCCCACCAGCCCAACTCAGACAGGTAATACTGGGAATACAGCGAATCGTCCAAATGTAATGAAAGTGGTGCATACTGGCGGATCTCAGTCTTCTCTCGGAAGCACATATGCCATAAACAGCAACACTTTGGCAAATGGATCTGCAAGTGGTGTTCAGACTGTGCTTGCCAATGGAAAGCAAGCAATGGTGGGAAATAAGATTGCTAGTGTGACACAGGCCTCAAATATCCCCACAGTCATCACAGTTAATAGACCAGCAGCAGCGCTGGCTGGAGCCACGGTGCCTGGTATGGTTTCAACCACTGCCCTGACAAGTGGTGTACAAATTATTAATGTCAACCAGGTCAACCGGACACAGTCTCCAAGCATGCAGAAGGCACTTGCTCCCCGTGTTGTGATGTCTCCACAAGCCATCAATAGAACAGCAGCAGGGGTAAGCTTGACTGATGATCTTAATTCTGTGTGTCCAAATTCATGGTTTTGGCATCAAGGTAATTATGTGAATACAATTTCAATCAGACTTAGTTTCCAAATCCTGAGGAATACAATCATCATAATTTATATCTGTACCTGTTTTGAGATACACAATCGGCCAGATATGGGTCCATTTTGATTGTCTATCATGTTCTCCATTAGGAGTTCTTGAGTTTATATCATGATGCCTAATTCAGCAAATTTGGACGTACTGATGTGTTCACCAAGACTTGCAAATAAGCTGAAATCATGCACCTAGATAGGTAGGTATATAGATGTATAGCTAATATGCCTGCTGTTACATAAGGTTGTAGTATAGGGTTGTCTTGAGATCCTGGATATGGAGAGGGATAGAAATTGTGTCATCCAATTCAGAAGGATCTTTTTTTGTCTATGACATTGGGCATTCCTTTTTGTAATTCCCAATGAGCTTTTGGCATTTTATCAACAAGTAGGTATCTAGTTAGTATAACAGCATTCTCAATAGCAACATGGAACTATCCAAGAAAGAGAAGATAATTTTCCAGAGTGAAAAATATTCTGGATGGCAAAACCTGGTGGTGTTTTTGTGCCTTAAGGAACATAAATGGTGTGAATTTTTTAAAACATATTTTGTTTGATTTTGTTACCCAAAGGCTCTGCTATGCTGTGTTAGGTTAAGTTATGTTGCAGTTTTTTGTTTTTTTTAGCATTACCTTCTATGCTGTTACCTAACTCAAAGCCCCGTTTTGCTATTTTGCTCACAAACTGAAATGCAAGCATTTGCACAGAAAATGAGTGGTCTGGTCAACTTTGTCACCTTCATAAATATTGTATTTAAAAATAAATTCAAAGAATTCATTAAGAAACTTTAAAGCACACAGGTACCAAATCACAAACAGGACATTTTCCAGGCCTGTATTGATAGCACTTCATGTGGATAATGTGAGCAGGTTTCCTTTTAAATAGGTTGACATCACTCTGTACTTAGGCACTCAAGCAACATGTGTTACATGGCATCAAGTGAATAGGGCTAGATATGTAAGGTAGATAGACATTGCTGACTGTGGGATGTTGGCAAATTGATTCTTTGGAATTAGGGATGTTGTGTTGGTTGGGGTGATGCATGTCTTTTTGCCAGGGTTATGGTATCTTCCCTTCACAAACCCCTTAACAAACCACATATCACTTCCTGGATGGGCCCTTGTGGCTCTTATTAAGTCTGAACACTATGACTTTACTGTGTCTGGTATTTTTCAGCAGCAGCACATCACCCTGCAAACACTACAGGCCCTTCAAAACTCTGGCTCAGGGCATCTGCTTGTGAAAACTGAGAATGGTCAGCTGAAGCTGATCCAGCTGCCAGTTCAGGGTAGCACTTCAGTCACTGCTACTGCCACTGCCACAAGTACAGCACTAGCAACAGCTCCAATTTACAAGGTATTTATAGCCTTGGTTAAGAAATCATCAATGTTCTATACCATCCTTGTGCCATTTTTGTAACATCACAATATGCATGCAAGAAGTCAGTTTAATGAAATAGCATGCTGTATCATATATGCATGTATGTATTTAAATGAAGATGTTTGTAAGAATGTTGTTTTATGCTCCTTGACACATCAATGAAATATCATTTAGAATAGGCTCACCAACATGGGTATATGCATTCCCAGATAATAACTAATCTCCATAGATACCTTGGGTGTCTTAGCTGCCACAATCTGGGGAAGATTCCAGGTTAAATATTAACATGCTTACAAACATGTGCTTACAAAGATTTTTGTGACATTAATGTTTTATCATAATAGTTTGTGGCAATGTCTATGCCATGTATCTGTATATGCACACATCTTGGTATGTGCTTTATTGTGTTCACAAGTTTTTTATTTGGAACATTTTGAAGAAAGAAATTGTTTAAAAAAAAAAAAAAATTCATCAAAACAAGCAGCTTGTCATCTGAAAGGAAAGAATTTGCAGAGGAAATGAGTAGTCAAATGATCTTAATCATGTTCATAAAAGTTGTTTTGGAAACACAAATGCCAAGAATTCATAAAACATAGTGCAAACAAGTGCAAATTTGCCAGATTTTAGCACTGCCTTTCTGTGAAACTTGCTGTAAATTTACACAAATGGGTATTTGTACTTCATGGTCATAGCAGCTGATTTGATTTCAGGAATGTAAGTGTATATTTTCCTTCCTGATCAGATGTGGTGTGCAGAAATATTGGCACACAAAACTTATGATTTGAAACAAGTTTATTCATTACCGAACTAGTTCACTGCTATGTAAATATGTTATCCAGAGGCTAGAAATGAGATGATGTGAAACATTTGATATGTCCCTAATGTAAGCTATGTAAAATAATATATACCAGAAATGTATGCATGTGTCAGAGTTCATGCACATGAATATTCAAACCAGAAATGATTGTATGTGCACTTATACATCTCTTGAATGTTCATATCCATACATATTTGTAAAACCTGCACATACAATTGATAGTATGGGTAAATCATCTTGAACACCAATATTTAAATGTGTACAAAGGCACATTTCTGTGAATAGAAGTGATCATATAGATGCAATTGTTAGTGCTTGTATAAACAAAGCAAAGCAAATCTTGTTGATTTCTATGCATGCATGTTGCACATATTCCTGCATTCAAAGTTTGAAGTACCTAACCTAACCTGATATTATACATGAACAATTGTGCACATTAATACCTGTGCTTGAGAACAAATGAAGTGAATATTTGCTTATAAAGCACAGTAGCTGTCTCTATGTACGTTAGCTAGATATCACTTGCAGCACCAATAGTTGCATAGTTTGTAGCAATTTTTTTCAAAAGTAGGGATGGGCAGGTCAAGATCTAATTTCCTGAGCATGTCATCAAGTATGCATACCTCTGGACATGTTGCATGAATGCAATATGTACTTGCTTGATTTCTCATACTATCAAAACAGCAATTAGTGTTAAATGGCCTATTCTAGGAAGCAGAATAAGAGGGTGGAAAACATGTTATTCTGCATTCTTGCTCAGCATCCTCCAGTAATGCATTTCAATTATATTATGTATCTACTTACATTTTGTTCTCTCATCTTATATTAAGGAGCACGTTGTTGCTAATTTTCATGTAGATGTGTTTCCTAGCTTCATTTAAGGTCTAGCATTAACTGCGACTGACACCCATCAGTTGTTTCTTTTGCTACATCTTTCTTTTTGATGATACATTGAGCTACCAGCTTCAGATGTTGGATATATATTTCAGCAGTTTGGCAGCAGGTTTCCTCAATTCATTGCTAAACACAACATCACTCAGTAGTGATCGAGTTTTTATTTGTTTGGAACACATTTTTTACTCATTGGATTATCAGTCAATTTATGTACAGCATTTCCCAGAAGTGAGTCATATATTTTTTGATGTTTCAAACTTATTATATTCTCTCCATCTCTATGATCTCTTTTCTAATTCAGTGTTCTTTAGTCTAACAACAGGACCACTGCATCAAAAAGTCAAATCTGCTCAAATTAAAGGTTTGTGAGATATATGTAAGAATGATTGAGCTACAGCTGCACAACTGACAGGAGATTGTATGGATGCTTTAATTTACACCTACACCCTTCATGTTGGCCTTTGTGACACTTTCACTATATTGTGCTCAGTGATCTATCAAATTTTTTTTCCAAGAAGCCTTTCCAGACACCAAAATTCGACCCACCATCAGAATTGCTGACCAGTTGTGACTGGCTCTGTTCTGATGTGATGTTTCAGTGCCACCTGTGGCTTCTTGGAATACTCCCTTGCCACATGTGACTGTAGTGTGCAACTGCAGTGTGTGACTGTAGTGTGTGAGTGTAGTTTGTGACCATGGGGGTGTGGCTGTATTGTGTGACTGTGGTGTGTGATTGTTGCTGGTGCTACACTGTCATTTGGAACCACCAGCTGCTCTGGATAAGCAGTCCGGAGGGCTGGCCGGATGGCGTGTGTTTTCTTAATTGTTTGGTTGACTTGAATGCCCAAAGGACTGCTCTGCCATGTGTGAAACTTTGGTGTCTGGCTGCGTCAGAAACTTCGGCGCCTGGCTTTTTGAGGCCTTCCAGTGCCTGTGTGAGAGACCTCAGTGCTTGGCTATGTGAAATCTTGCGATGTCTGCTGCTGTATGAGATTGCATTGCACACTGCTGTGTAAGGCCTTCAGCACCTTTTGTATAAGGCTCTATCATAGCAGCTGTGAGATTCCTCAGTTGCTAGGCCCGAAACTCCTCAGTGACTGGGTATGTGAGATGCTTAGTGCATAACTGAGGCTGTGTGAAACCACTCATTGCCTAGTTGTGTGCAATTCTCCACAGTGCCTGATGCCCTCAGTGTCTGAGTGTATGCAAGACCCCTCTGTGCTTGGCTGTGTGAGATGCGCTTAGTGCCTGGCTGTGTGAAATACCCTCCAGTGCCTGGCTGTGTGAGATGTGCTTAGTGCCTGGCTGTGTGAGATACCCTCCAGTGCCTGGCTGTGTGAGATATCCTCCAGTGCCTGGCTGTGTGAGATACCCTCCAATGCCTGGCTGTGTGAGATGTGCTTAGTGCCTGGCTGTGTGAGATACCCTCCAGTGCCTGGCTGTGTGAGATACCCTCCATTGCCTGGCTGTGTGAGATGTGCTTAGTGCCTGGCTGTGTGAGATACCCTCCAGTGCCTGGCTGTGTGAGATGTGCTTAGTGCCTGGCTGTGTGAGATACCCTCCAGTGCCTGGCTGTGTGAGATACCCTCCAGTGCCTGGCTGTGTGAGATGTGCTTAGTGCCTGGCTGTGTGAGATACCCTCCAGTGCCTGGTTGTGTGAGATGTGCTTCGTGCCTGGCTGTGTGAGATACCCTCCAGTGCCTGGCTGTGTGAGATACCCTCCAGTGCCTGGTTGTGTGAGATGTGCTTAGTGCCTGGCTGTGTGAGATACCCTCCATGCCTGGCTGTGTGAGATGTGCTTAGTGCCTGGCTGTGTGAGATACCCTCCAGTGCCTGGCTGTGTGAGATGTGCTTAGTGCCTGGCTGTGTGAGATACCCTCCAGTGCCTGGCTGTGTGAGATACCCTCCAGTGCCCGGCTGTGTGAGACGCCCTCCAGTACCTGGTTGTGTGATATGTGCTTAGTGCCTGGCTGTGTGAGATATCCTCCAGTGCCTGGCTGTGTGAGATGTGCTTAGTGCCTGGCTGTGTGAGATACCCTCCAGTGCCTGGCTGTGTGAGATATCCTCCAGTGCCTGGCTGTGTGAGATGTGCTTAGTGCCTGGCTGTGTGAGATACCCTCCAGTGCCTGGCTGTGTGAGATGTGCTTAGTGCCTGGCTGTGTGAGATACCCTCCAGTGCCTGGCTGTGTGAGATATCCTCCAGTGCCTGGTTGTGTGAGATATCCTCCAGTGCCTGGCTGTGTGAGATGTGCTTAGTGCCTGGCTGTGTGAGATATCCTCCAGTGCCTGGCTGTGTGAGATGTGCTTAGTGCCTGGCTGTGTGAGATACCCTCCAGTGCCTGGCTGTGTGAGATGTGCTTAGTGCCTGGCTGTGTGAGATACCCTCCAGTGCCTGGCTGTGTGAGATATCCTCCAGTGCCTGGTTGTGTGAGATGTGCTTAGTGCCTGGCTGTGTGAGATACCCTCCAGTGCCTGGCTGTGTGAGATGTGCTTAGTGCCTGGCTGTGTGAGATACCCTCCAGTGCCTGGCTGTGTGAGATATCCTCCAGTGCCTGGTTGTGTGAGATGTGCTTAGTGCCTGGCTGTGTGAGATACCCTCCAGTGCCTGGCTGTGTGAGATACCCTCCAGTGCCCGGCTGTGTGAGATATCCTCCAGTGCCTGGCTGTGTGAGATACCCTCCAGTGCCTGGCTGTGTGAGATATCCTCCAGTGCCTGGTTGTGTGAGATGTGCTTAGTGCCTGGCTGTGTGAGATACCCTCCAGTGCCTGGCTGTGTGAGATACCCTCCAGTGCCTGGCTGTGTGAGATATCCTCCAGTGCCTGGTTGTGTGAGATGTGCTTAGTGCCTGGCTGTGTGAGATACCCTCCAGTGCCTGGCTGTGTGAGATACCCTCCAGTGCCCGGCTGTGTGAGATATCCTCCACTGCCTGGCTGTGTGAGATATCCTCCAGTGCCCGGCTGTGTGAGATATCCTCCACTGCCCGGCTGTGTGAGATATCCTCCAGTGCCTGGCTGTGTGAGATATCCTCCACTGCCTGGCTGTGTGAGATATCCTCCACTGCCTGGCTGTGTGAGATGTGCTTAGTGCCTGGCTGTGTGAGATATCCTCCAGTGCCTGGTTGTGTGAGATGTGCTTCGTGCCTGGCTGTGTGAGATACCCTCCAGTGCCTGGCTGTGTGAGATGTGCTTAGTGCCTGGCTGTGTGAGATACCCTCCACTGCCTGGCTGTGTGAGATGTGCTTAGTGCCTGTCTGTGTGAGATGTGCTTAGTGCCTGGCTGTGTGAGATACCCTCCAGTGCCTGGCTGTGTGAGATGTGCTTAGTGCCTGGCTGTGTGAGATACCCTCCAGTGCCTGGCTGTGTGAGATACCCTCCAGTGCCCGGCTGTGTGAGACGCCCTCCAGTGCCTGGTTGTGTGATATGTGCTTAGTGCCTGGCTGTGTGAGATATCCTCCAGTGCCTGGCTGTGTGAGATGTGCTTAGTGCCTGGCTGTGTGAGATACCCTCCACTGCCTGGCTGTGTGAGATGTGCTTAGTGCCTGGCTGTGTGAGATACCCTCCAGTGCCTGGCTGTGTGAGATATCCTCCAGTGCCTGGCTGTGTGAGATATCCTCCAGTGCCTGGTTGTGTGAGATATCCTCCAGTGCCTGGCTGTGTGAGATGTACTTAGTGCCTGGCTGTGTGAGATATCCTCCACTGCCTGGCTGTGTGAGATGTGCTTAGTGCCCGGCTGTGTGAGATACCCTCCAGTGCCTGGCTGTGTGAGATGTGCTTAGTGCCTGGCTGTGTGAGATACCCTCCAGTGCCTGGCTGTGTGAGATATCCTCCAGTGCCTGGCTGTGTGAGATGTGCTTAGTGCCTGGCTGTGTGAGATACCCTCCAGTGCCTGGCTGTGTGAGATACCCTCCAGTGCCCGGCTGTGTGAGATATCCTCCAGTGCCTGGCTGTGTGAGATATCCTCCACTGCCTGGCTGTGTGAGATATCCTCCACTGCCTGGCTGTGTGAGATATCCTCCAGTGCCCGGCTGTGTGAGATATCCTCCACTGCCCGGCTGTGTGAGATATCCTCCAGTGCCTGGCTGTGTGAGATATCCTCCACTGCCTGGCTGTGTGAGATATCCTCCACTGCCTGGCTGTGTGAGATGTGCTTAGTGCCTGGCTGTGTGAGATATCCTCCACTGCCCGGCTGTGTGAGATATCCTCCAGTGCCTGGCTGTGTGAGATATCCTCCAGTGCCTGGCTGTGTGAGATATCCTCCACTGCCTGGCTGTGTGAGATACCCTCCAGTGCCCGGCTGTGTGAGATATCCTACAGTGCCTGGCTTTGTGAGATATCCTCCACTGCCTGGCTGTGTGAGATATCCTCCACTGCCTGGCTGTGTGAGATGTGCTTAGTGCCTGGCTGTGTGAGATACCCTCCAGTGCCTGGCTGTGTGAGATGTGCTTAGTGCCTGGCTGTGTGAGATACCCTCCAGTGCCTGGCTGTGTGAGATACCCTCCAGTGCCTGGCTGTGTGAGACGCCATCCAGCGCCTGGTTGTGCGAGACTCTTGAGTGGCCGACTGAGCCCGTGTGAGGACCACTGGGCTATGTACCGGCGTGAGACTATCCCGGTGTGACGGCAGCCGCTGTTCCACAGCCGGCGGTCGGCGCGCCGGCCGGACCCGTCTACCCGCCGCGCGCCACCGGACCGGTCCCGCCGCCACACCCGTACCATCCACCGCCCAACTCCCACCACCACCACCACCACCACCACCACCATCAGCATCACCCTTACGCCGCCCATGGCTACCCACCTAACGCGTACAAGGTGCAGTACCAGCATGTCGCCGCTTTGTGTAGCCGCACTCTGCACGGCCGCCGGGAGGTCCGTCCGCTGGTGTGTCGCGCTTGCCTGTGCGCGTGCGCCTGTAGTTTGCGCTGTGCCGTGTATGCCGGTTGGCGCCCGACACAGGCGGCGGCTCGGTGGGCGGTGGCTCGTCGCTACGTGGCAAGGCGCAGTCCGGTCGGCCAGTGCACGGGGTTGTCGGATGGTGTTCTGCACTGTGTGTCGGGGAGCGTGGACCTTGCTCGGGGCGTGGTGTTTAAGACCGGGGTTTAAAGCAAACGATGCTGATGTCGGCGCACTGAAGGTGGCACGTGGAGCCACGTCGATACAGTTCAACTGCTTTCGATTTTATTTCCTGAATTTGCTGGCTCATTTGTGCTGTTGAAAGTTGCCGGTGCCGCCGACTAAGTCGAAAGGTCAGGTGGTGGAGGGACAGGTATGTGTGGGAGTAGTCAGCTGTGATTGCCGGTGCCGCCGACTAAGTCGAAAGGTCAGGTGGTGGAGGGACAGGTATGTGTGGGAGTAGTCAGCTGTGATTGCCGGTGCCGCCGACTAAGTCGAAAGGCCAGGTGGTGGAGGGACAGGTATGTGTGGGAGTAGTCAGCTGTGATTGCCGGTGCCGCCGACTAAGTCGAAAGGTCAGGTGGTGGAGGGACAGGGATGTGTGGGAGTAGTCAGCTGTGATTGCCGGTGCCGCCGACTAAGTCGAAAGGTCAGGTGGTGGAGGGACAGGTATGTGTGGGAGTAGTCAGCTGTGATTGCCGGTGCCGCCGACTAAGTCGAAAGGTCAGGTGGTGGAGGGACAGGTATGTGTGGGAGTAGTCAGCTGTGATTGCCGGTGCCGCCGACTAAGTCGAAAGGTCAGGTGGTGGAGGGACAGGTATGTGTGGGAGTAGTCATGTGATTGCCGGTGCCGCCGACTAAGTCGAAAGGCCAGGTGGTGGAGGGACAGGTATGTGTGGGAGTAGTCAGCTGTGATTGCCGGTGCCGCCGACTAAGTCGAAAGGCCAGGTGGTGGAGGGACAGGTATGTGTGGGAGTAGTCAGCTGTGATTGCCGGTGCCGCCGACTAAGTCGAAAGGCCAGGTGGTGGAGGGACAGGTATGTGTGGGAGTAGTCAGCTGTGATTGCCGGTGCCGCCGACTAAGTCGAAAGGTCAGGTGGTGGAGGGACAGGTATGTGTGGGAGTAGTCAGCTGTGATTGCCGGTGCCGCCGACTAAGTCGAAAGGCCAGGTGGTGGAGGGACAGGTATGTGTGGGAGTAGTCAGCTGTGATTGCCGGTGCCGCCGACTAAGTCGAAAGGTCAGGTGGTGGAGGGACAGGTATGTGTGGGAGTAGTCAGCTGTGATTGCCGGTGCCGCCGACTAAGTCGAAAGGTCAGGTGGTGGAGGGACAGGTATGTGTGGGAGTAGTCAGCTGTGATTGCCGGTGCCGCCGACTAAGTCGAAAGGCCAGGTGGTGGAGGGACAGGTATGTGTGGGAGTAGTCAGCTGTGATTGCCGGTGCCGCCGACTAAGTCGAAAGGTCAGGTGGTGGAGGGACAGGTATGTGTGGGAGTAGTCAGCTGTGATTGCCGGTGCCGCCGACTAAGTCGAAAGGTCAGGTGGTGGAGGGACAGGTATGTGTGGGAGTAGTCAGCTGTGATTGCCGGTGCCGCCGACTAAGTCGAAAGGTCAGGTGGTGGAGGGACAGGTATGTGTGGGAGTAGTCAGCTGTGATTGCCGGTGCCGCCGACTAAGTCGAAAGGTCAGGTGGTGGAGGGACAGGTATGTGTGGGAGTAGTCAGCTGTGATTGCCGGTGCCGCCGACTAAGTCGAAAGGTCAGGTGGTGGAGGGACAGGTATGTGTGGGAGTAGTCAGCTGTGATTGCCGGTGCCGCCGACTAAGTCGAAAGGTCAGGTGGTGGAGGGACAGGTATGTGTGGGAGTAGTCAGCTGTGATTGCCGGTGCCGCCGACTAAGTCGAAAGGTCAGGTGGTGGAGGGACAGGTATGTGTGGGAGTAGTCAGCTGTGATTGCCGGTGCCGCCGACTAAGTCGAAAGGTCAGGTGGTGGAGGGACAGGTATGTGTGGGAGTAGTCAGCTGTGATTGCTGGGCTGGGGGCGTGGCCCGCGGCACTGCCCGGTCAGTTTTGTATCAGGCTTCGGAGCCGAGCTGGCTGCTGTGCTGTTCTCAGCAGCTCCCCGTTCGATTGGCCACCTGGGTGGCCGAAGAGGCCGCCAGCGAACTAGCGTCGCCATTTGCCCCTTCGAACATGCGCACCAGTGCTCCGGGCTGGCGCTGACGAGGGGACTTGCGCCTCGGCATCACTATCTGCCCTGCGTGCACGTCGATATGTACACACCTGCAATTGGCCATGGCAATCTCTCACGCATACAGACACTTGCGCGCGTACACACACATATTGTACATATATATATATATATATATATATATATATATATATATATATATATATATATATATATATATTCACACCGCATATACATACACATACATAAATACTCACGCACGCATGCACGCACACAAACACACACACAAGCATAAACGTATGCACTCGCCTGTGGCAAATACGACTATGCATACCTTTACGGATACCTTCCGACACCTGCAAATTTGTGAAAAATGTCCTGCACACATTGCGTTTTTCACTGCCGGTCCCATACTCACATTGCGAAGTTACATGAGCTCAGCTTGTTGCTTCGGAATTGGACTCGCAGTGCATTATTAGGGTACTGTATTCAACGAATCCGTACTGGTAGGTGTTGTCACAAGCCTAGGGATTACATACTCAAAACTATTTGATTTCATCATGTGTTATTTTATGCCTAACTGCCTGCTGTTGCACAGTCCAAAGAAGTGTAGTTGCAACTGTATTTAAAAGTATCGATAGCATATGTGGGTAACCTTGCCTTCCAAATGATTTGGCTCGTACCTTAGTTAGTAAGTTAGTTAGTTAGTTGTTTGGGCTTTAAGGCGCATCGACCATGTTGATCATACAGCGCCCATTGGCTTGCATTCACCTTGCATTCACGACTCAGCTCATGCTTTCAAGGTACCATTACTACTTGATGCCTTTTAAACAGGCCTACCCCAACCAGACATGTCACTAAATAAACTGGAAATGGCAACGGAAACGATTGGGTGGGCGCCACGCCCAACTTAATGTTGGCCTCTCGACTCGTATGGCAACAACAAGTTGTATTTGCCTTATTAGCTAACCATCTGAACGATGGATGCTAGCTAAGTGCTTGGGCAAGGCAGAAGTAAACCTGTGTTTTGTGTTGCTTTCTTCGCTTGGGTTTCACCACAGCGTGTGTTTTGTTTGTGTTGTACTGTGGGATCACGCCTCGGATGGGATGCGGGCGTCACTCCGTACACGGTGGTGTCGCACATGTGTAGACACGCACACGGATGCTCGCATGTAGAGACGCACTCGAGTAAACGTGCGGAAACACCAGTTGTATGTGTGCACACACGTAAAGTAGGACAACTGGCTCGCGGTGTCATGCTGTGCAACGTTGCCCTGCTCTTAATAGTTTCCGGAAGCTGGTGAGATGGCGGGAATCCTGATGTAGCCCTATTGCGACGTCTTATAAATTTTAGGGACGGGACATCCAGCTTTCTATACCATTGTTCGCCACAGTATATACAGTATGTGGATAAGCAGGTACGGGAATGTACAGATATCGGTGGCTCCATCCCTTTCCTCCGGAAAGCTACTGACCAGAATATTATAGTTTTAAGAAGGCAATCGATGGCCACAGCAGTGCAAGGTTCCGTAGAAGCCAAGGCACACTTTTGAAATGCGATTACAAGCATGAGTTCTCGACGTCGATGTACTGCGGGCAAAGTTGATCCCTTGGTGTGAAGGCGGTCTTTCACTAGTGATCTGAAGCGTCGCGAATGATGCCGATTTGCTTCAATCGTCACATCCTGCGGCATTGCTGCTATTTTATCGGCTGGTGGAATGGTGCGGAAGTATCGTCCTCGATCACTTGTTTTGTGTTTTGCGTCATCCGGCACAGTGAAATTGTTTATTGGACGTACCGTTATCGCAGCGGCGCCTGTCGAATGATTCCAATGGTGCGTTTCCAACGGGCAGTGAGATCTTAGACTCGTGGTCACAACTTGCGACCCCAACAGCCGTCCAAGAGCAGTGATATCTCAGGCGCGTGATCACAACGTGCGACCCCAACAGCCGTCCAAGAGCAGTGATATCTCAGGCGCGTGGTCACAACTTGCGACCCCAACAGCCGTCCAAGAGCAGTGATATCTCAGGTGCGTGGTCACAACGTGCGACCCCAACAGCCGTCCAAGAGCAGTGAGATCTTAGACTCGTGGTCACAACGTGCGACCCCAACAGCCGTCCAAGAGCAGTGATATCTCAGGCGCGTGGTCACAACGTGCGACCCCAACAGCCGTCCAAGAGCAGTGATATCTCAGGCTCGTGGTCACAACGTGCGACCCCAACAGCCGTCCAAGAGCAGTGATATCTCAGGTGCGTGGTCACAACGTGCGACCCCAACAGCCGTCCAAGAGCAGTGAGATCTTAGACTCGTGGTCACAACGTGCGACCCCAACAGCCGTCCAAGAGCAGTGATATCTCAGGCGCGTGGTCACAACGTGCGACCCCAACAGCCGTCCAAGAGCAGTGATATCTCAGGCTCGTGGTCACAACGTGCGACCCCAACAGCCGTCCAAGAGCAGTGATATCTCAGGCGCGTGGTCACAACGTGCGACCCCAACAGCCGCCCGTGGGCCTGACCATTCCGCCATGTGCGACGCCTCGGGCTCTATTCGAGTCACGAACCTTACGTATGGCTTCCGTACAGAGAGCCACCGGTGTCTGGCTTCGTGTGGTGCCGTTCAATGATTCACGAAGTGAGCCAGCCACCAGCATGGTCTCTGCTGGAGACTCGGTCACTCGGCGTCTGGTTAGAACTCGAGTTGGCTGCGTTCAGCTTTGCTAGATCATTCTGTTGCTGATCTGACAGCGGAACCTCGCAGAATGTTGACGTCGTGGGTTTGAAGCGAGTCCCTGTTTCGATACACGATGCTGTTCGGGGAGAGATGGGGCGCACGCTCGTGTGATGGACTGATGCGCCCAGTGTGTAACTGTCGCCTCGTGTGGTCGCAGGCGCCGGCACCAACGGCACCCAGAACGGCGACGGCCGTGCCCGCCCAACCGACAGCGCAGGTGAGACCGTCGTCACCAGACCTCTGGGGCGGGTAAGGCTGCCGACCGAATGTGCGGCACATGCACAACTGCCTGGCCGGAACCACAGCGCTGGTGAAGTCACATCGCTGGTGGAGTCTCCCCGGCTCAGTCGGCAGGTAAAGCTGTCGGAGCCGTCGCACAGCGCAGGTAAGACTGCCTGACTAGGACGACGGTACAGGCGAGACTGCCGTGGCTAAACTGTGGTCTGCATTGTGGGTAAGGCTGTCCGATCATATTCACGGCGCTGCATGACCAATGCAGCTGATGCGTCCTAAAGCACCAATCAGTGATATATTATTCGTGAGATAGGGTGGAATATTCCACTTTCTGAACACTCAATCGACATCCTTCTCCAAGAATTATAGACATCTTACTTCGCGATGCGTGCTTATGAATCTTCTTCAAAAGCAATGCAATGTCATCTTCGTATCTCCTTTCTAACAGTATCTCGTTCATAAGTATCATGCTGATGCTCTCGGTAATGGATGGTGATACACGAACATTTAGGAATGCAATTTCAGGCAGTGATTAACTATGATGGGATGTGGTATACAATTCCAGTTCATAGCATAGGTATTTTTCTCGCTATCCAGAACATAGCTCTACCCTAAATTATGAACCTCAAAACAAAAGATAAAGGTAGTCACAAGTATGCCCTTAGCTAAAATTTGAGTCTTAAAACATCAAAGACATTTTAAATGACGCTAATCCCATGGCAATTTTCGACATCCTACTGTGCCCGTTTTGACATCTCACACGTAACTAAAAACCAATATTTTAACGCTGGCCCCAAGGGGGGGGCAGCTGCTAAGATCTACTTTCAGAAGATCTATTTCACAAGATCTACTCTCGGGTCTGAATGTTCAGAAGATCTACTCCCAATTCTGAATGTTCAGAAGATCTACTGATAGCTTGAAATGTTTAGAAGATCTGATAGCTGGAAGTGTTCAGAAGATCTACTCGGAGGAGGGAAATGTTCACAAGATCTACTCTCGGGACTGGATTGTTCAGAAGATCTCGAGGACGAAAGTGTTCAAAAGATCTACTAATACTTGGAGATGTTCACAAGATCTACTCCCAGGTCGGAATGTTCAGAAGATCTACAAATAGGCCTCAGTTGTTCAGAAGATCTACTGCTGGAAATGTTCAGAAGATCTACTACTAGAAATGTTCAGAAGATTTGCTCGGAGGATGGAAGTGTTCACAAGACCTACTCTCGGGACTGGATGTTCAGAAGATCTACTCTTGGCCCGGAATGTTCAGGAAATCTACTCTTTATGTTGGGTTAGGTCAGGTTAGGTTAGGTTAGAACATTTCGGGCCAAGAGTAGATATTCTGAACATTCAGTCCCGAGAGTAGATCTTGTGAACACTTCCATCCTCCGAGTAGATCTTCTGAACATTTCCAGCAGTAGATCTTCTGAACATTTCCAGTAGTAGATCTTCTGAACACTTGAGGCCTATTTGTAGATCTTCTGAACATTCCGACCTGGGAGTAGATCTTGTGAGCACTTTCGTCTTCGGGTAGATCTTCTTAACAATTCAGACCTGGGAGTAGATCTTGTGAACATTTCGAGCTATCAGTAGATCTTCTGAACATTTGCATTGGGGAGTAAATCTTCTGAACACTTGAGGCCTATTTGTAGATCTTCTGAACATTCAGACCTGGGAGTAGATCTTGTGAACATCTCCAAGTATTAGTAGATCTTGTGAACACTTTCGTCTTCGAGTAGATCTTCTGAACAATTTAGTCCTGTGAGTAGATCTGGTGAACATTTCCTCCTCCAAGTAGATCTTGTGAACATAGATCTTCTGAAAGTAGATCTTCTGAAAATAGATCTCCTGAGCGTAGATCTTCTGAAAATAGATATTCTGGAAGTAGATCTTATGAGCCTCACCCGCCCCAAGTCATACTCACAGCGCGGATCAGATTACCCTGGCGCCACCTACAGCATAGGTACGACTGTCCTGACTCAACCTGCAGCGCGGGCAAAACTGCTTGACTGGACCTTCAGCCAGCGCTGGAAATGCAAGGCCATTCCGGATTGAGCTCTGGAGAAAACGAGCGGACACAAGTCTTTCTTGCACGTTGTGACTTGGTCGGCCAAATGGCCCTGACCGGTGGCTACACGGCTCCCTGGTCAGGTGGGCTGGCAAGCCGGTTGGGTGGCAGCATGTAAGAAGGGCCTATCGGGCTATAAAACCCAAAAAACTAGCTGTTCTCGTGAGCCCATCCAGCGATGCCCAGTATTTTCGAGCCTGCCTTCAGCAACCGCAAGGCTGCCCCGGCCCAGCGTATAGTACAGGCGAGACTGTCCTGATAAAACATAGCGCACTGGTGCGACTGTTCTGGCCAAACATGTAGCACAGGGAAGACTGTTCTGGCCAAACATAGTGCACAGGTGAGACTGTTCTGGCCGAACATAGCGCACAGGCAAAGCTGCTGTGGCCAAACATGTAGCAGAGGCAAGACTGTTCTGGTCAAACATAGCGCACGGGCGAGAATGTTCTGGCCATAACTACAGCACAGGCAAGGCTGCCTGGCCATAACTACAGCACAGGCGAGACTGCCGTGACCCAACTGACCTCACAAGTCAAACTCAAGGTGTAGTTCACAGCCTGCAAGAAGCACAACATAATTGGCATCTGCGGATCCCGGCTAAGAGAGTGCCAATGTGGACGGTGGCAGTAAGTAAGCTTACATCCAAGCAACCGTCGTCGAAGCAATACTCACACAGTGTATGACCCGATGTATGGCGAAACAATCTGCTCTTTTACCCGCTTGTAAAGCCACGTGAAGGGCGACGTGTTGCGACACGCTGACAACACAACAGATGTAGCAAATGTATTGTTCCAGTCCAGATGATCGGGTGCACGATGTGGTGCACGATGATGTCGACTTGCGTGCTCATCCGGACTTGCTGGTTGGTTATTTGGGCTTACTTCAGGGCGCATCGGCTTCCATGGCCACGCAGCGTCCAACCTACGTGGCCACGGGCCATGACTGATGTCTTTGACATTCTGTAATTCCGTATTCTCCACGATCGACGCTGTCCCGACTCGAACCTGCGCCCAACCGGTGGCCTTGGCCTGCCCGCAGCCGGCGCAGAACGCCATGGCGCCCGACACGGCCAAGCTCAAGTGCAAGAACTTCCTGGCGACGCTGCTGAAGCTGGCGCGCGACCAGCCCGAGGCGGTGGCCAGGAACGTGCGTTCGCTCATCCAGAACCTGATCGACGCGCGCGTGGAGCCGGAGGCGTTCACCAGCCGGCTGCAGCAGGAGCTGAACTCGTCACCGCAGCCGTGCCTGGTGCCCTTCCTCAAGGTGGGACCGCCGCGCCCGTGGCGTGTCGGCCGGTGGGAAAATGGTGGCTTGCTGTTAGTTGTGAGATGCCGAAACGAGTGCAGTGGGATGTCGAAATTTGCTGTGGAAGCATGCCGTGGACAGTGTCGCTTCAGTCCTTCAAACTCAATTTTGAGCCAATCGTGTACTCGTCATAAGTGCGTGCATTTCGTTTAACTTGGGGAACACCTAATGTAGGGATACTTTGCTCACGACAATGATTACAATACCATGGTATCAGGAGACGACATTGTTTAACAGACCACATCATAGATAACCTCTGCACCTGGAATTGTGTTAGGAGGTGCTTGTGTACCACAATCCGTAATGGTGAGCATAAGGATGCTACTTATACACGAAATGTTTCTCAGAAACGAGGCATGGAGACTTTATAAGCACACATCAAGAAGCACGCTGTCCATACTTCCTTGGAAAGGATGTCGATTCAGTGTTCAGGAAGTGGTACATTTCACCCTATGTCACGAGTAATTTATCACTGGCTTCTGGTATCCTTTCTCCCTCTTAGGTGAACCGTCGCTCGCCGCATCACTTCCAGTTTGCTCTTTTTCGGTCTGTCAGGGGCACACCTGTCAGTTTTTCAGGCTTTCAGATTTGGTCCCGTTTTCAGTGACCGTGTATTGCTTAATATTGGACTCTACCATCCTTTTGTGACATTCTGGATGTATGATGTGTCAGGTGAATGTGACGGCTGATGTCTTTGATAGTCTGCCTTCCCGTATTCTCCATTATCGACACTCCCTACTCGAACAGACTTATCATTTGTCGACGAACCACGCTCCTCCCGTCCTTCTTCTTGTCTTCTTTTTTCTCTCCCTCTCGCTCCGTCTCCGTCTTTGTCTTTGCCTTTATCTTTGATTCATGGGTTCTTCCTGTTCTCGTTTTCTCTCTTCCGTCACCTTCCTAAACTCCGTAATGCTGAAAATGTTGCGTTGACCAAAGGATCTAATTGATCTAGTCTAGTCTAGTCTAGTCTACATCTAGTCTAGTTATAGTCTCCACTCCACCAGCGTTGGGGGGACAGCTCCGTCCTGCATTTTTCCCATCCAAAGCAATATAATCTTCAGAAAACTACCATCACTTCTTTTCCTGCTGGTGGTGTGTATGATGCTGCTTTGCAAATTAAATCAGCTAGATTAATTGCTGTTTCATGGAGTCACCAGGGCCATTGAGTAGCCCTTGCTTCTGTAGTAACTAGTGCCAAGTAATGCAGATACTGTATATCTGTTGAAGGAAACTGAGGCAGTATCTTAAAGGTTTGGTTTTTCTCCTTTGATAGCAGTGTTCCTCATAGCATTCCTTCGAAAAAGTGTTATGTATTCTGGAAATGTTGAATATTTTGCTTCAACTTGAAGTAAGAACAATTTTGATCTGTTGATGATGAATTGAAAGTTGTCCTCTCCACATCCAGTAGATGAAATTATAAATTCATAGGTTACCCACACCCCGCCCGCACCCGCACCCGCACCCGCTCCCGCACCCACTCACCAAGCACACCCTCGCCCAAACCCACACCCCACATCGTGCCAACATCTGGACAAAAATATTATCGAATCTCTGATTCCTCGTCGTATACTGACGTCATCAATTCGACCCTGGCTCGGGAATCATCGCTACCGTCGTCTGACCGATCCGGTAGCAGCGGGCGCGGCGGGTTTTGAGCGCCACCAGTGACCCGGTCACCGCTTGCGTCGGCGCACAGCGTACTGGCCACTGACGGCACCTCGTACCGCCTGCAGAAGAGCCTGCCGTTCCTGCGGCAGTCGCTCTACAACAAGGAGATCTCGATAGAGGGCGTCAAGCCGCCGCCGGCGTCGGCGCTCTCCACTCCGGTCGGCTCTCAGCACGTCATACAGGTGGGCAGTGGACGGCGGTGCGGGCGGGGTGGTGAGGACGATGAGCCGACAATGAGCCTGTCGGTGCGATTTGCGCGCCGCGTGGCGCCGCGTGGCCGGTCGTATGCCGCCGCCCAGTTCGGTGTTGTGGACCCCAGGCCGCTGTCTGATCATATGTGGCACGTGGGCGTGGGTTACGCTTGTGTGTCGTGTGTGCGGCCGTGTGAACCGCGCTCTTTGTGTAGCTGTCGACGACTGCACGAGCGTTTGGGATTCCTGATGAATTGGCTCGGTTTGGCACATGCGGACCATGTCGCTACACGGGCGAGTGGTTTTCACGCTACTGGTATTTTTGACGAAATGTGGTATTGTTTAGCAACCCATCACACGAATCGGATTATTTTCCAATTCGGTAGCGACGCACCATTGAAAAGCGCCTGAATCCTTAGCATTTATGCCAGAACCTAAAATGGCCTGTCATTGTGTATGAAGTTGTTGCTCCCTCCACTCCTCCAAATGTGCTTGCTGGTCTGTGCTGAATTGCAATTCCTCGGCCGTGTATTGAGGGTGTCGGATCTCGACATTTCCGGGAACCGAAGGCCTCTACAATGTAGAGTTGTCACCATGTGTGTCTTTTTGCATGCATTTGGAGGTCATGTAGCCCCCATTGTTGATATGTGGCCCCGCACTAAATTGTCCCCTTCCCAAGCTAAGTTGTTTCCTCAAAGCTGAGCCATATAAATTCAGAAAGCACCCATCTACCTCTTTCAACAGAATAACTGAACAACAGAATTAATATCTTTCAGTGCCCTGATTCAAGGTGACTTTCCGTCATGAACGTCCGCAAATCCTTTTCATCAGGCGACACCCTTGTCTCCACAGTGGATAGCGCCAGATCACCGCACTTCTCCCGTTCCCTATATATGTGTCCAAGCCCCCATATCCTGTGTGACGTATGCAGACATATATGCTTGGAATGTCCCCCCATACCGGACTCCTTGCTTCCCACATTATACGTTGATTACTGTAGATAAGCTGCATGACCGACGCAGTCAATGCGCCCCTAAACTCCAACTGCGGATAACTGTGTTTAGCCTCGTGCAATCATATCCAGCCCGCCGCGCCTTGGCCCTCTGCATACCAGATGTGATGCCTGTATCATTGTCTGGTCTGACGCCCACATATTACCCGTATACCCATATATACAGCTATTCTGTTTGACTAATATTCGAGTCTGTCGTCTGTTTGTTCTCATTTAAGCATGCTATTTATGAACACATGTATAAATACATTACTGAATGTACCTGTGCATATATATCTGCATATACCTATGCACATAATAAGTTGCACCCTGTATCCCTGACTTGTGTGCTATCATTCAACCTGTGTGATATCCCGTGACCCATGTGCCGTCCCCTGGCCTCGTGCCGTCCCCTTACCTCTACCACATTTTGCCTCCTGTACCGTGCCCTCACCCCTGTATCCCTGTATGGATCCCTGATCTCTGTGCTGTCTGTGTTTGCCTCCCTACTGCTCCCTCACGGTCCTCTGTACCACCTCCTGAGTCCCATACCGTGCCCTGATTAATGTATCCCTGTGCTGCTCCCTGATATATGTGCTGTCTCCTGACCTCTCTGCTGCTCCCGGCCGTCCCCTTACCTCAACCATCCACTGACGTCTGCACCGTGCCCTAACCACTGTACCGTACCGTGACCCTGTACCCTCTCCTGACCTCTGCACGGCTTCCGGACTTTGTCCAGTTTCCTGACCTCCGTACGGCTCTTTGACATATGTGCTGTCCCCTGACACTTGTACGGCTCCCTGACCTTTGTGCAGTCCCTGATCTCTACGGCTCCCTGATCTCTATACCCTCCCCTGACCTGCGCGGCTCCCTGGTTTGGGTTCTGCTACTTTGCACTGACCTTTGTACCGTCCCCTGGCCCCAGTACGGTACCTTGATCTCTGTGCCATCCCCTGACCTGTGCGTCTTCCGACCGCTGTGCCGTCCTCTGACCTGTGTACTTTCATTTGACCTGTGTACCGTCCTCTGACTTCTTCGCCGTCTCCCGAACCCTGTAGGAGTCCCTGACCTGTGTATTATCATCTGGCGTCTGTACCGTCCTCTGACCTGTGTACCGTCTTACGACTTCTGCGCCGTATCCCGAACCCTGTACGGCTCCCTGACCTATGCACCATCCTCTGACATCTGTACCGTCCCCTGACCCCTATACCGCTCCCAGACCCTATTTTTGCTCCCAGACCCTACACCGTTCCTGACCCCTGCACCTATTTTTGACACCTGTGTGGCTGCCTGACCTTGACACCATGTGTGTCCAGCAGATACAGCCTCTGCACCGTTCCTGACCCCTGCACCTATTTTTGACACCTGTGTGGCTCCCTGACCTTGACACCATGTGTGTCCGGCAGGTACAGCCTCTGCACCGTTCCTGACCCATGCACCTATTTGTGCCCCCTGTGTGGCTCCCTGACCTTGACACCATGTGTGTCCAGCAGGTACAGCCTCTGCACCGTTCCTGACCCCTACACCTATTTGTGCCCCCTGTGTGGCTCCCTGACCTTGACACCATGTGTGTCCAGCAGGTACAGCCTCTGCACCGTTCCTGACCCCTGCACCTATGTTTGACACCTGTGTGGCTCCCTGACCTTGACACCATGTGTGTCCGGCAGGTACAGCCTCTGCACCGTTCCTGACCCCTGCACCTATTTGTGCCCCCTGTGTGGCTGCCTGACCTTGACACCATGTGTGTCCAGCAGGTACAGCCTCGCCAAGTGACCGTGTCGCCGTCCGTCACCACGGCCGGCCCGGTGCGCGTGCTGACGGGCGGCGTGGCGGCGCCGCGCAACGTCTCCGCACACCCGGCCATGCTCAACATACAGCCGGTGCGCGGCGCCGACGGCAAGGTACGTGGCAACACGACGTGACGTGGCGGGCGGACGGCGGTGGTGACCTGTCGGGTGCGTGATGATGGAACACCCGCGCTGGTGGTGCCGTCGGCAGGGTGTGGCCGCCCGACGCGGTACACGCGCTGCGTGCTCCACCGTGGCCGCGTGTGCACCGGACGCGATGGCCGGTCCTGGCTTATGCTCTCAACTCTTGGATTATTGTAGCTTAGTTTGCATCTGTTGAATTTGTGGAGCGTAATTATGTGGAATCTTAGGCGTTGCAAACTATGCGTTTCATATGCTTTTTACAGAGCTTTTCATGCGTGGCCCACTGCGGCAATTGCCTGCCTGGCAATTTAAGAATTATTGGAATGTAGCGATAATTAGGAGTACACGGGGTGAACCCCTAGTTTTTTTTCTCAGGAAGTCTCCAAAGTTTCGCAGCCGCTGGTGGCTGCAGGCCTGATATTTGACGCCCTCATTCCTGCGTGCCCGTCATCGCAGCGTGCCCGTGACCGGCCCCGAGTGCCCCACGTGTGTGACGGTGGCCGCCGCAGTTTCAGGCGGCCTCCAAGGTGGCGCGAACGCCGATGTCGGCCGGCTCGATCTCGTCTCCGGGCCTGGCGGCCAGCCGGCAGCCGCAGCTGGTGGCAGTCCGACGGGACCGCCGGCTCAACTTCAAGTGAGTGCGGCGGCCGACGAGCTGCCCGCATCGCTCTGTGGGAGCGGTCTGTGTCGTTGTCCTGTCTGGGGGAGCTGCCTGAGTCGCTGTCCTGTCTGGAGGAGCTGCCTGCGTCGCTGTCCTGTCTGGGGGAGCTGCCTGCGTCGCTGCCCTGTCTGGGGGAGCTGCCTGCGTCGCTGCCCTGTCTGGGGAGCCTGCCTGCGTCGCTGCCCTGTCTGGGGGAGCTGCCTGCGTCGCTGCCCTGTCTGGGGAGCCGCCTGCGTCGCTGCCCTGTCTGGGGAGCTGCCTGCGTCGCTGCCCTGTCTGAGGGAGCTGCCGACACTGATGACTGTCATATCGCAGCTACCAGGTGAAGGGTCATGCGCAAATGACGGATTGCAGCGCTGGCTGCTACTGCGGTTTGCCTCTCGCATCCCGGGTCCGATAACCAAAGTATGAGGTGTTTCGATGGTGGTACACAGCACGCTTGAGGTGGTTATTCGATGTGTATATCTGGTGTTTAGGTGTAGATGGCTATTGCCGGCTATGCCAGCGGGCTCCGTCCGTGAAGTGGACACTGTATCGGCGGACACAGCGGGCTCCAGCCATGCGTGCGATGGACACTGTATCGGCGCGTGCGTGCCGCCAGGTCGCCGCTGGGAGCCGACGCCGACGACGACATCAACGACGTGGCGGCGATGGGCGGCGTCAACCTGCAGGAGGAGTCGCAGCACATCCTGGGCAGCACCGAGTACGTGGGCGCCCAAATCCGCAGCGTGCGAGACGACACGTTCCTGCCGACCGGACCTCTCCAGCTGAAGATCCGACAGATCGGTGGGTGAGGCCGCGACGGTCGGGCATGCTCTGTTGTGGGACTGGCATGCATGCTGCTGGCTAGTCGTTTCAGACCAGCACCGTATCCGCACAGCGATGATTGTCGTGATATTGTGTTTTGGTGTCGTTTCTCTTGTTTCTTTTTTCAATGCTATTTCCATTTTACAGGTGTATTGCCTGGTATGTTTTGTGGTTGCTTCTAATTGTGCAGTTTTTTTGTCAATGTTTTGATAGTCCTCGTCGTTCATTTGGTTTTATGACGAGTTGGTGTTACAATGTCTGTTTCAACCTCGGGTTACTAAACAGAAAAGTCAAAACTTTTGCTAAAAAGTCCGAAGAAAAAATAAACGCTACTACCCCGAGCCTGGTGTCGTGACGATATTTATGTTAAGTGCTGGGGGTGCAATTCCTCCAAAGTTATACGAATGTCAGTTTTCCGCTGGATTTCAGGCTACAGATTGAAACCTTTCCTTAGCCTTCCAGGAGCCCAATTTTTAATATCGGTCCCAACCTGGACTGGCTTTGTTACCATCAGTCTCCCATGCCAGTGCCAACGTTACCACATCCCGTTCTGTAGTGTTCAGCGCAGCAAGGCCTCAAATGAAGAAGAAGAATGCGTTCACCGATGGACTGAGAGTAGAGAATAGCATGGATTTGAATGTTCAAAACTGCTTTGAGCTATCTGCATGAGCCAATCCAATTTGTGCCGATATCCGTGCTGGATGAACATTTATGTCCGCTATCCAATACATCTACAAAAAATATAGCATATGCTGTAACTTGAGGGGTTGCAGCAATACATAGCAACAAGACCATCAAGAATGTGTAGTATTTTGGCAAGGAAAGGCGAAAAATGTAAATGACATGTTGTACAAAATGTGGATTTTTCATTAGCAGACCATATTTATCAGAAACATACAATTTCACTTCGGATCGCATGTGCGATCCTCTAACCGATGCTAGTTTATGGACAATAAACAAAGTGACAATATTTGTAGGAAACAATGAAAGAACACAAGTGTTATTATCAGGTACCCAATCGAAAATGAAAAATGCTCTAACAGTCTGAATGCAGATAAATGATGCTGATATTAAATGATATAGATCCCTACTTATCTACCTAACTAGATCCATATGTAGGCTGGGTAGGCGTGCCTTAGACATAAGAACATACATTGCTAGTCGCCATCTGAGACTTTCAGAACCGTTTTCTTCAGAAGGAAGGTGGTGTGGATCAAATGCAGATTAGTTTTTTCACTTCGGTTTAGTGTTGCTGAACTGCATAGGTCATGCAGAAACCATGTAGGCCCGTACCCGAGGAGTAGGACATCTCCATCAAGGGCATGTAGCGTTGATGCATATGCAGATTAACAGTAAATAGTGGCAACGCGTTTTTTTCTTCTAAAGCATCACTTGTCCATGATACTACTTATGACAAGTGCCCTGTTTTTTCCTCTGAAATTCACATTTAGCTTCAGCCGAGTGCTGCCGATACCTAAAAGCATTCCAACTTCCATCACTTCATTTCCTTTTATAGAGACTGATAAAAAAAATCCTGGAAGCTTGTATATGCACCTCGTCTATCATGGCAGGCATGTAACTGCAGGTGGGATGTGGCCTGCTGAATGTGGTTATGAATAGTACCTGCTCAGGGTATCTGCAGTAATGTGATTGAAGTCAACTGAATGACATCAGTGTTAGATGGTGCCAGATATTGTGAAAACAATCGAATTAATCGAGTTCCAAGTATTTATTCACGTGCTTCAACTGTTGGGTGTTGGCAATTATGACTACTGAAGGTTATCCAGATCATCAAGGTTTAAGACTTAACAAGGGCCACAGGGACCATTAGCATCAGCCAAACTGAATATTTTATGGTAGGAAGTTATGTATTTAGAAAGCGGAAGGAAGGGAGCATTTTATAGGACTTTGTTTTGATGGCATATCATGGCCGTCCGAATCAGTAACCAATCCGTATCCGTTTATTTTGTCCAAATTCCATCCCTCTGATCCGTGCCAAACGGACGCCCGTACGAGTATCCAACCCATGCTATACTCTGGCGGGGAGACTTTCTGCCGCCGCATGGCAAACGGCAGTGACGTGTGTTCCGACGTGACCTTGACCCGGCGGTTAATGTGACGGCGTCGCTGTCGCCTTCAGTGATGAAGCACGGCCTGGAGGATCCGGGCGCCGACGTGGTGTCGCTCGTCTCGCACGCCACCCAGGAGCGGCTGAAAACGCTGCTGGAGCAGCTGGCCATCATCGCCGAGCACCGCATGGAGGTGATCAAGGTGAGCGGGCCATGGGCGCTGTATAACCAATGCAGTTGATGCGCCCTAAAACCCAAATAACTAACTAAAGGTGAGCGGGCCACAGGGCCGGCGGCGGGCTACCTCCGTCCGGGCGGTGTGAGGTGTCTGCCCCTGAGGTGAGTAACCCGGCCGGCCACAGAGCCGGCGGCGGGCCACCTCCGTCCGGGCGGTGTGAGGTGTCTGCCCCTGAGGTGAGTAACCCGTGTGGCCACAGGGCCGGCGGTGGGCCACCTCCGTCCGGGCGGTGTGAGGTGGCGCTCCTGAGGTGAGTAACCCGTGTGGCCACAGAGCCGGCGGCGGGTCACCTCCGTCCGGGCGGTGTGAGGTGTCTGCCCCTGAGGTGAGTAACACGTGTGGCCACAGAGCCGGCGGCGGGCCACCTCCGTCCGGGCGGTGTGAGGTGTCTGCCCCTGAGGTGAGTAACCCGTGTGGCCACAGAGCCGGCGGCGGGCCACCTCCGTCCGGGCGGTGTGAGGTGTCTGCCCCTGAGGTGAGTAACCCGTGTGGCCACAGAGCCGGCGGCGGGCCACCTCCGTCCGGGCGGTGTGAGGTGTCTGCCCCTGAGGTGAGTAACCCGTGTGGCCACAGGGCCGGCGGCGGGCCACCTCCGTCCGGGCGGTGTGGGGGCGCTCCTGGGTGAGTAACCCGTGTGGCCACAGAGCCGGCGGCGGCCCCTCGTGGGCGGTGTGAGGTGTCTGCCCCTGAGGTGAGTAACACGTGTGGCCACAGAGCCGGCGGCGGGCCACCTCCGTCCGGGCGGTGTGGGTGTCTGCCCCTGAGGTGAGTAACCCGTGTGGCCACAGAGCCGGCGGCGGGCCACCTCCTCGGGCGGGTGGTGTCTGCCCCTGAGGTGAGTAACACGTGTGGCCACAGAGCCGGCGGCGGGCCTCCGTCCGGGCGGTGTGAGGTGTCTGCCCCTGAGGTGAGTAACCCGTGTGGCCACAGAGCCGGCGGCGGGTCACCTCCGTCCGGGCGGTGTGAGGTGTCTGCCCCTGAGGTGAGTAACACGTGTGGCCACAGAGCCGGCGGCGGGTCACCTCCGTCCGGGCGGTGTGAGGTGTCTGCCCCTGAGGTGAGTAACGGTGGCCACAGAGCCGGCGGCGGGTCACCTCCGTCGGGCACGGTGTGAGGTGTCTGCCCCTGAGGTGAGTAACCCGGGCGGCCACAGAGCCGGCGGCGGGCCACCTCCGTCCGGGCGGTGTGAGGTGTCTGCCCCTGAGGTGAGTAACCCGGGCGGCCACAGAGCCGGCGGCGGGCCACCTCCGTCCGGGCGGTGTGAGGTGTCTGCCCCTGAGGTGAGTAACCCGGGTGGCCACAGAGCCGGCGGCGGGCCACCTCCGTCCGGGCGGTGTGAGGTGGCGCTCCTGAGATGAGCGGGCCACAGGGCCGGCGGCGGGTCACCTCCGTCCGGGCGGTGTGAGGTGGCCGCTGCTGGTGACAACTGGTGTGGTGTGGGCCTGTTGCGACACGAGGTCTGTGGGAAGTGGTGCTGTCGGAGGCTATGGGCGTCTGGTTGGCTGCTCCGGGGCCCTGCTCGCAGCTGGAAGCATTTGGGTGGCGGCGAATCGTAATTGCAGCTGAATACGGTTATTAGTTTCGTCTCTTTTGGTCCTTTTCGCGTTTGGTTGTGGAAGCTGTGAGAACTAGAATAGCAGGGAAGTCCATCCCATCGACTAGTCTGTGGGCGATGGGTATTGTCATTTAATTTACCCGGAGTTGATACGGCTCACCATTCACGTGGATGGTCAACCCAGTGGTGCCAACTACGTCAACCCAGTAGTGCCAACTGCTATCGATGGGGCACCTGGGATCCAATCATTCTGGTGTTTGTTTATTTGTTCACTGCTTGCGTTTCATGTTTGCGAGTACTCGATCCCACCTGTACCTGGAATTTAGGGGAGAGTGGTGGGCTAGGTGGCTAGAGCCGCAGCATTATTCAGCCGGTAGATAATTGAACATTCGATGGGGCTTTTAATCTAGGCTGATGGCTGATAGGTAATATGTTGTCTGGCCAGGTCCAAGTCGCTAACCAATTGGTCAACAAGTGCCAAATATGTACTGAGGTTGTTGGATATAACGGTACCAATTGGACTTGAGGGTATTCGGACTATAGTCACTAACTCATTACCGGATCGGTCAGATAGTTCGACCGTTGAAGTTCGGCACGAGATGCGTGATATTTTTGACTACAGAGAACAAGCTGTATGCATGCGTGCGGTTTATATGGGCAGTTATTCCAACTAAGTGCAGGAGGAGTTGCACGCACGGCACGGCCGGCCGGTATCTGGTCTGCCACGCTTGTGCCTCCACCCAATGGCCTGCTTTGTGACTGACTGGCCACACCCACGTGCCGTAATCCAGCTGTTTTAATCGGCGGGGCTGGCCTGCCGACCGGGCCGGCAGGTAGCTCGGGTGTCGTGTGGGTGGGTGGAGGTGGGGGGGGGGGGGGCGGTCCACGACGGACACGCCACGCCACCGCGCCGCTAGGTCGGTCCCGTCCTGGGATACCGCTGAGGTCGATCCCGTCCTGGTATACCGCTGAGGTCGGTCCCGTCCTGGGATACCGCTGAGGTCGGTCCCGTCCTGGGATACCGCTGAGGTCGATCCCGTCCTGTGGACCGGCTGAGGTGGATCCCGCCCTGGGACACCGCTGAGGTGGATCCCGTCCTGTGGCACGGCTGAGGTGGATCCCGTCCTCTGGGATACCGCTGAGGTCGATCCCGTCCTGTGGACCGGCTGAGGTGGATCCCGTCCTCTGGCACGGCTGAGGTGGATCCCGTCCTGGGATACCGCTGAGGTCGATCCCGTCCTGTGGACCGGCTGAGGTGGATCCCGTCCTGTGGCACGGCTGAGGTGGATCCCGTCCTCTGGGATACCGCTGAGGTGGATCCCGTCCTGGGACACGGCTGAAGTTGATCCCGTCCTGTGGCACGGCTGAGGTCGATCCCGTCCTGGGACACGGCTGAGGTGGATCCCGTCCTGGGATACGGCTGAGGTCGGTCCCGTCCTGGGACACCGCTGAGGTCGATTCGAGTCCGCCATTGTCTCCGGTGTGCTCCATGGTGCGCGGCTGCCGGCCACCTGCCAGTGACGGCTGGCGATTTCGCGTGACTCGTTGTGGCGTATTCGCACCCCTGTGCCAAGCTGTTTCGATACGTAAAGCGGACGGGTCGTATGCACCTGTGCTCTTACCCGTATGCACCTATGTTCGTATGCTCTGCCGTCGGCAAAAGACCTATCTTGCGTTCCATGTCAGAGGTTCGATCATCTTTGAACAAATCAATGCAGCGCCCCTGAAACGGCTGGTGCGGGCGGCCTCGCCTTGGTGACCCGCAATTTCCATTAGCCCACTCGACGTCTCGACCTTTCCATTGGGTCGTCAAGTGAGATGTGCCGTGATGTTGAAGACCAGCTGATGTCACTAGTTGCTATCCGTGACGTTGAGGATCAGCTGATGACGCCGGTTGACTGTCCCCCAGTCGGAGGCGCGCTACGAGGTGTCGCGAGACGTGCGGGGGCAGTTGCGCTTTCTGGACGAGCTGGACAAGCTGGAGCAGAAGCGACACGAGGAGACGGAGCGAGAGATGCTGATGCGCGCCGCCAAGAGCCGTTCCAAAACAGAGGACCCCGAGCAGGCCAAACTCAAGGCCAAGGCAAAGGAGGTGAGACTGGAGTTGTCCCGGCGGATACGAGCTGGTTTATGACTAATGGGGCTAACGCGAGCAACGAGATGACCGGTGTGTTGAACATTACGTGCATTCCAAATACAGCTGCCCGAGGTGGTGCTTGTCTTGTCTTGTCCCTTTTCAGTCCTATTTTTGGCACACTGCTGCTGCAATCGTGATTCAAGTCAGGCATGTCTACCCACTGGAAGTTGTCATTTTCACACCGCATTGATGCTGAAAGTATGTATTTTGTCGATCAATCCATCAAGCAAGCTTCAATACTTTCCATTTACATGCCCTTATCTACTCTATGGACTGGGCAATGCTCACTGCAAGGCGATTGTTGTGCGAAACTGAGATTGTACAAGTTCATTACTGGGTCTCGCAGTCGTTCAGAGTATGTTTAGAAACGAGTCATTCGTTCTTCATGGGCCAGTTTGATATCTGCTACAGTGATGGCCGTTCAGGGTACGTTTATAAACTAGTCTCTCTTTCTTCATGAGCCAGTTTGATGAGATCTGCTGCAGAGGTGGCGGCTCGGCACGTTGACCGGAGTATTGGCCGGGCTGTCACACGGTGTGCGGCCGTTACAGATGCAGCGGGTCGAGATGGAGGAGGTGCGGCAGCGGGAGGCCAACCTCACCGCGTTGATAGCCATCGGGCCGCGTAAGAAGCCGCGGCTAGACGGTGAGGCGGCGGCGGCGGCGGCAGCGGCAGACGGACCCACCGTCAGCGGCACGCTCAGTCAGAAACAGGTGAGGTGGCGACCCACTGTCGGTGGTGCGCTCGTAATGCAGCAGATGTTCCGCGTGGATGTTCGGCGCATAATACAACAGATTGTGTGCCGTCTACTCCTTACGCGAAGTGTAGGAGCATACACAGGAGAGATAGTTATCTCCTACCTTGGCAGTCGCTGCTCAGAATGCCAATTTACATGATGAAGGTAGCGAGCTGAAAACATGACGTTTGTAGTGAGCTGCGACAGGATTTCGCGAGTTGAGATCGGAGTTCAGGACATACTAATTGATCCAGGATACAAGTGGTTCACCGCTGTTCCATCTCCACGGCATTGTGTACATACATTGTGTGTGGGAAGGCCACTGCCCAGTGTGTGTGCCTACCTCCGCGTGTGTCGTGCGACCAGTTCACTGACTGCACCGCCCTCCGCCAGATCCCGGCACGGCCTCGCCTGAAGCGGGTCAACATCCGCGACCTGCTGCTCCTGCTGGAGCAGGAGCGCGGCCACCAGCGCTCGCAGCGCCTCTACAAACTGTTCGTCAAATAGCGACGCGCCGGCCCCGCCGGCGGCGCCGCGCGTGGCGCTCGCCGGGGACCGTTCTAGTGCCTGGCTGTTATATCTAGACCGCGAGACAGAGAGGCAGTGAGAAAGAGAGAGAGAGAGGACAGTGTTTTGTACTGAAATTGTTATTGACTATGCGGAACATGTCCATCCATCCATCAGTCCATCCATCCATTCATATATCAGTCCGCGTGACGTGTCGGTCTCTCCGTGTTCGTCTCGATTGGTTGTCCTCAGATGAGCCGTCTCACGGCGATACTTCACACAGTGGCCACACACACCCCGCTCCGGCGGCCGCCTCCACGCTGTCCTCCGCACGCGCCGCTCCACCCGCACCGGCGTCTTCCCGCGCGCTCTGCACGCGTTGATCATATTTTATCGGTCGTTGATTGGTTGGTTGGTTGGTTGTTTTTGTGATAAGCACAACGCGTGAGTGCGGGGGCGCTTTTTCATGACACGTGGGCCGGGCGCGCCGCGAGCAGGCGCGCGGGCCAGTACAAAGCGGGCACGACGGCCGCCGCGCCCACGCCAGTGATGCAATAGTTACGACGCTCGCGCTGTACATACCCACGACCGCCCCACCGGAGAGGGAGAGAGTGCGAGGGATAGAGAGAAAGAGCATATGTACACCGCATACTTAACCGGAGTTTGAGCCGGGTGGCGGAAGCGGCTGAGGCCGAAGCGATGTGCTCGGGCGGCGGCGTGCATGCTCGCGCGTGCGGCGGCTTGGTACGCACACGCACCGCGCGGTTTGGAGCGGTGGGTGTGCGCACGGCGTCGGCGCCGCGTGGCGCGGAGCGGTGAAGGTGTGCGCACGCGCCGTCCGCACCGGACTTCACCGGCGCGTCCGCTGCTATTGTTAACGTTGTGAAGGGTGGGCCACGCCGCCCGCGAGGGTCGCTAGACAACAAATAGATATTGGATGCCTTGCCGTTGTTTATCGACGAGCCGCTGGCGCCGGAGCGAGCCGGTCGGCGCGTGCCGCCCCTTCGTCACCAATGCGCGTCGTTGTCGATTCATCCATGTATTCGTTGCACTTTTAGTGGAAACTCGTGAATACGCGAACATGTCATCTGTTTCCCCACGACCTGTGTGTGAATAACACGCCTACACATGCGATCTTCAACTATGGCACAGATGAATTGTATAGGCCCGCCCACGGGCTGGCAGCCGGTGGCGGATGTCGGCCCGGCGCCGACATACGATAAGCTCGTTCTATATCTACCTGTGGAGGGGGGGGGGGCGACGGGTTAACGTGTCAAGTACGGTGTGCTGTCGCCGCGCAGGGCCCATCGACAGTCTGTCGGAACACTGCCCGCTCGCTGGATCCTCTGTGCGGACACGAAGCCGTCCACACATACGTTACGTATGCTGAGAAGACAACCTCCCAGTAGGAATGCTTGAACGGTCCGCCGACATCCTGCCCGTCTGAATTAACATGAGCTAAATAGTAGTGAACACGGTCGCACCGCAGTCTACCGACCCTAGATTCCGTGTGTTTTGCGCTATACGCATCACGTCGTTACAGAGTCCACCAACCTGCTGTAGCACTGCGAGCGCATTCAAATTGCAATGTCCTGCACACACCGGGCGCAGGGTGGGCGCGGCGTCACGACCCGCGGTGTGACGTCACACTTTGGCCGGCTGGCCGAAGCGCGGCTGCGTCGCGACAGCGGCCGCTGACGGGGCTTCCCAGCTTCCACGACGGGATTACAGTACGATAATGGCACGCAGCTCTGACTAAGTCGGCCGGGCCGGCTGGCTGCTGGAAGAGGGGTTGCATTCGCTGCGACGGTGGCGCCTCTGGTGGACGGCGGCCGCGGCTGCTTTGGCACAGTGGACGTTTCGCTGCGGTCGGCACTCGTGGGAGCGCCGCGCGCCCGACAGCTGCTTACAGAGGCACCCTCGGGCGGGAGAAGATGTATTCGGAGAACTGCTGACCTTCCATTCCGCCGCCCAAGCTGGCCACAATCTGCGAACAGAGCTAATGCTTAGCGCTGGGTGGTCCCCTGCGACATGTAGATCAGTTATTATCTACAGGTACCTCACACACGCATTATGTTTGCTCCCTTTTGATCGCGGACGCCCTGTCGATCATTCCACTACAGGGAGGGTAAATGGATACTTCCAACGCTCGAATTTTAGCATGTTCATGGACGTTGCGTAGAAGGAATGAACCCAAGAAATCGCGACATCTACAAATGGCTCGACATTGCAGGACCTCTCGGAATGGGAATAGTGCAGGTGACTTCTCGCCTCTCGGAGAACCTTAGCGAACCTCGATTAAAAGCCGACTTCACTCCATCGCTTCACAGTTGTTCGACACTCATGTGTGCTTGCGGTCGGCGCGAGGCATTCATACATTCTAAAGAATGAATTGAACAGGCCGGAAAATCTACAAGTCAGAACAAGAACCTTAGAGCTCATAAATGGCCTCCAACGCGCTACAGGGACCTAGTGATATTGTTCGGAGGTCCCGTCCAGGAGGCCATTGGTATTGATAGGAGAGCCCAAGAACTCACAGACGTCCATTGCCTTACAGAAGGCCTTATGTCTTGGGGTATCAGATCAGTAGGCCAATTAGTCTTGACGGGAGGACTCTAAGGGTCGTGCAAGACGCCACCGCACAGTCTCTACAATACTGTCTGGAGACCCAAGAACAGGAGATCCCAGAGCTCACGAAACCGCCCCAAAGCCTGGCAGGAGGCCAGAGGTCAGAAAGCCCTTTAGTGATGACAGTAGACCCCCCAAAGTTCAATGGAATCCCAATTGCTCGGCAGGAGGCCAAACCATGTTGCCTGGTGACCTCGGATCGGGAGACCTATTAGTGACGGGAGGTCCACAGAGCTCAGGTGAAGCCCCTAAAACCCAGTAGGAGGCCGCTCATGTTGCTTGAATGTTCCAGATCAGGCATTTCCATAGGATTCCCCCAAAGAGCCCCTAGAAGCAAAAAAAAGCAGGCACTGCGACTGGAAAACGTCACCAAGAGCTGAGGCTTCCATAGGGAATCGTTTCCCCAGGAAAAACTAGTGACGCTGCCCCTGAATTTATGCTCTTCTAAAGACGAACAACCGACAACGGAGAAAACGTGCGGTCGAAACGTATTCGATCCAACATCCTTGACAAGGCCAGTAGTCCGAATATGGCTAACATCACATGCACTGACAATTTGTCACTACGCTGCCAAAAACTATAATTTAACCAACCAGGAAAGAAAGAAAATGAAAACCAATATACAATAGCCAGTAAGTACAATATGAATTACAGGACTATCACCATCGACCCAATTCGTGGCATCATGGTCGGTCATTTTCACACGACCATGTTCATATGACATGGCCATATCATTCCATTCATATCATATGACCATCACAATCACCCACGATATACTCATTTCATTCATAACATCATGGCCAATCATTTCCATGTGACCAGACACTTCTGTCTGGCAATTTGTCATCAACAGCTGCGAGGTCAGACATCAGACCAGTCTGATGTCTGGCCATTCACAATAATTCTAGTGATCACGCTACCCTGCAGAATTTCCCTTCAGACGACCGGACACGTGACACGCTTAGCACACCATTTCCGCCACGACACAGAATCCTGCGAACCAGAATTGGCTCATTAGAAAATGCACCAGACGCGTTCTGTCGTGGTGCGGCGGATCAACGGTCAAGCGACACACGGGCAGGTGGCAGCGCTCACGTGACTCACCCGGAACCCGTCCGCCAGCAGCCGCTGTCGTGGTGCGGCGGATCAACTGTCAAGCGACACACCGGCAGGTGGCAGCGCTCACGTGACTCACCCGGAACCCGTCCGCCAGCAGTCGCTGTCGTGGTGCGGCGGATCAACGGTCAAGCGACACACCGGCAGGTGGCAGCGCTCACGTGACTCACCTGGAACCCGTCCGCCAGCAGTCGCTGAATCGCCTGCAGTGACGTCATCTTGGTATAGCCGTTCAGGGGAAACCGCACCACGTGTTCCGGGTCCGACTGGTTCCACGCGACCGACGTCCGGTTGTCCATCAGCGCCTGCACCACCTAGTGGTCAAAATAGTAACCGTCAGCTGCGTGTGCAGCCGCCAGGGTGACAGATGTGAGCCTCCTGTCAGCGTTAGATGGGAAGCAGTGTGATTGTTATTAACTGGTTATTGGATTTCAGTCTCTCCGCTCAGTTGGCCAATTCGAGACGACACGACGAATGACGAAAAGATGGCGTAGATATAGAGATAAGAAGCACTGGGTGTGGGGTGCGGTAGTATGGGCGGATGTCGTTGGCAGTGGTCACTTACTGGAGTGTAAATAATGACTCGATGACAATAGTGCATCTTGAAAAGACAAACCGAAACATCGCCAGTCTTATATTTTCAGATCCATGGCTTAATCTTTATGGACGAGCAGGGACTCAGGCAACATCTGTCTGACCTCATCTTCTGAGTTTCATTCTGAGCCACGTCTCAAATCATACCATCTATCCCTTACTCGTCCCTACTATCTGCGACTTCAGACCTGGGCTGTGATCAATGCAATATATGCCTGGAATGTTAACCGTCCGAACACAATTGGTTGGTCTCCTCTCCTCATGCATAGCTGAGATAATTCAGATCAGGAAAATACTGGACAACCACACAAACAACAAACAAAAAACCTAACAAAATCACGGCCCGGATGGTACACATCACACGGTAGGAAACTACCGGTAAGTCTCTTCAAAAATACAACTGCAAGATAAAAAGTTGGTGTTGCAAGAAGGAATGAATGCTGTAAATTTGGAGAAGCTTGGTCTTACAGTTGCATATGTTTTGGTGTTGCAGCTACAGCAGCACTCGCATCGCCATATTTTCCATGCACGTGGCTGTTGCCCTGCAACTTGCCTATATTTTCCACCCACGTGTGTTTCGTCCTGCACCTGGCCTATATTTTCCACCCACGCGCCCGCCGCCCTACAGCTGACCTATATTTCCACCCACGTGTTTCGCCCTGCAACCGACCTATATTTTCCACCGACGCGCCTGTCGCCGTGCAACTGGTCTACATTTTCCACTCACGTGCCTGTCGCACTGCAACTGACCTCCGGAAACGTCTCCTCGATGAGCTTGCGCTCTCCGGAGAGCATGACGCGCTCGCCCAGGTCGGGCGATATGTGCAGCGCCACCATGTGGTAGCCGTGCTGCGACGGTGGCGCCGCCTGGACGGCGCGCGACGGCGACCGGGCCGCCTTCTGCCGCCGCAGCTGCTCCAGCTGTTTCACCATGCCTGCCGACGTCGGCCGTTTAGTGTCGAGCTGCTGACCGGTGAACAGTGAACACCAGCCGACCTTGTGTCGATGGCCGACCTAACTGACCGGCCAGCGTGACACAGAAAGACAGCCCAGGGCGACACACAACCGACGCAGGCTTACAGGCGTCACAGGGGTGCAGATTCGACACAGCATAAGAGATGTCATACGAACACAGACCGGGTGGGGTACACAGCGAAAGAGGCGTCACAGTAGCCACATGCGACATACAGCGATACAGGCATCACAAGGGTGCAGATGCGTCACTGAGTGGCAGAGGTGGGGAACAGTTGCGTCATGGAGTGACAGGTGGGGCGCAGATGAGTCACTGAATGGCAAAAATGAGGTACATATGCGTCACGGAGGACAGAGGTGGGGTGCAGATACGTCACGGAGTGACAGAGGTGGGTACATACGCGTCATGGAGTGACAGATGTGGGGTACAGACGAGTCATGAAGTGACATAGGTGCGGTACCGGTGCGTCGTGGAATGACAAAAGTGAGGTACAGATACGTCACGGAGTGACAGAGGTGGGGCACAGTCGCGACGTGAAGTAGCAGAGGCCGCGACGTGAAGTAGCAGAGGCCGCGACGTGGAGTACAGCCGCGATGCGTCACCAGAGTCGCAGAGTAACACAGGTATCAAAGTAGCATACGCGTTGCAGTAGTACAGATGTGGCAGATGCGACAGAGTGTGCGACAGAGTGTGCGACAGTGCGGCTAAGAGACGGGCGTCACGAGGCGACACTGAGCGACAGGCGTCGCACAGCGACACAGTGGCAGGCGTGACAGCGTAGCATAGCGTCAGTGACGCAAAGTGCGTGTGTGCGTGATCAGAACTCGAATTCACAATGGAGACATTCGCATGTGTCGCTGCCATGAAAGTAGTAAGTGAGCCAGGTGGCCACAACAAGGTTCCAGGCCGATAGCTACCCTCATGAAGGACGCATCTGCACGAGCTTATACGTCGACTTTGCGCGACATTCGCCACACGGTCAACCCTGCCTGATTAGGTGCGAACTAGATCTGCATCAGTGTCCGAAGATTGTCAGACAAGCCAATAACTGACATAGAAGTAAATGTGTCGACTGTTATCGGAAGTGTCGGCACCGCTCGTTCGGACGAGCGGACGAGCGAGAGCTTGTGCTGTGATGGTGCAGCGTGCAGATGAAGGTGGCTCCATGCAGGACAGGGTGGCTACCAGTCGAACACTCATTCCCGGATCTACCCCACTAACTGCCCGGATCTGCCTGCCCGCATCGTAACTGCCCGGATCTACCCTACTCGTAGGGCGAGGTCGGGCGGTCGGGCGCATATTCGGGCATGGCGCATATTCGTGCAAAGATAGCTGGATATGCTATGTTCAGTCAAGGCAATTCATCCTGTGGACAGCGTATCGCCCCCCCCCACCCCACACACCGAAGCGCAGTGCAGGAGGACGGACTTCCCTGATTTGGAGGAGCGGTACCAGCCAACACTGATCACTATCCGCGGTGCAAGATTGGAGGAGCGGTACCAGCTAACACTGAGCACTATCCGCGGTGCAAGATTGGAGGAGCGGTACCAGCTAACACTGATCACTACCCGCGGTGCAAGATTGGAGGAGCGGTACCAGCTAACACTGATCACTATCCGCGGTGCAAGATTGGAGGAGCGGTACCAGCTAACACTGAGCACTATCCGCGGTGCAAGATTGCAATGCGACGATTTAAAATGTCATCTGAAACCCGACTGTGATCATGACAAAGTAAGCGTTGAGCGCATGAGTGCAGGCAGGAACCAAGAGGGATTATCATGCAATGGTGCAGTCAGGATTATTTTTGAATGGGGGCTCGAGCCAAAAATAAATGTTAGGAAATGGAGAAACCTTCGGACCCGCGAAGCGAGCCGCAAATTTCTGGTTTTCCGTGGCTAAAGTCTAAAAATTCCTGGCTTTACCTATTGTATTTTTGGGCGCTAAGGAGGGGCGGGGGTCCCCCTTGGTTACGCCTCTGAAGGTACGGCAGTCATGCAAGCTTCCATACCAGTTTAGTTCAATTTTAGCATGGGGCCAATGGGCGTTAACTGGAAAGAATGGCCTCCTCAGACCGGGTGGAAAGAATGGCCTCATATGCCAATAATTTCCTGGTTCTTGGTCTATGTGGTAAGGTTCCATAATGCCTATTCAACCGGTGCTCTTCTGAAGGTTTTATAACAATGCTCACGGCTTGTTAAGCGCTGCAGAACTATTTTCAGTAATTTCAGCCCGCACAAATGCATTGGTACTTCCATCAGTATGTCTAGTTTCCGCCCACATCGTGCTGTCGTTCTTGCTCGCTGCTTTCACAGTATTGACGTGGCTGTTTACACCATGATCTCACACATGCTAACTGGGGGAGGGGGGGGGGGCAATGTCCTACCCATCAACGGCTACGTCGAAGATGACACCTTCACGACCGTCTTCACGACCGTCTTCACACCAACCACCGACGCATCAGATCAGAACCGCCCGTCAGATCAGATCAGCCGGTCAGATCCGTACGCATTCGGAACCTGGCGCTCCAGCGGCGACAGACGTCACCAGAGAGTCAGCGGCCTGCCGCCGCACGGCGCTAGTAGAGCACGGCCGCGGATCTATCGAATGCGGAGACTCATAAAGACATAAAGACATAAAAGATCAGTGCAACTATGAGCCACAATGGCCCTTCTTGGTTGCACTCTGGACACTGAACCAGTTGCCCACCAAATTCGTCGATCAGCCCTCCCTGGAATACCGAAAAGCAAGCCCTCTTTTCTTATAATGTGTGTCTATGCTGTTTTTAAAGATGTTCAGTGTGCTGCTACTGACAGGGGTGTCGATTTGTATCCTTTTGTGGGGGCCATGGCCCCACCAATGTTGATCTTGGCCCCCCCAATGTTGATTTGGGCCCCCCAATAACCTATGCTATTTTATGCTGTTAAGAAAGCTAAAGGGAAAAAATGAAAATCACCATGCTAAGTAGAAACATTGATGCTAACCAGCACATTTTGTACTGAAAAGAAACAGATTTGGATTAGATAGTGGACTGACCCTCCACCTTTTGCTGAAAAATGTAAAATTGTGTGTAAAAACAAATAAAATAGCTGGAATTCCCTCCACTGTGGAAGTACAGCTTACATCATAAAATGTTGAGATTAGCGATGCTGATGCATTTTAAACCATATTGTCTGAAAGAAAATCTGCCAAGCAGCTAAACAACAATTGCATGGTCATACTGATCATTTCTGAGATCCGAAAATATAGTGGGCTAAATCCGATGTTTTTTTTGGGGGGGTCTAGTGCATTGGCACTTCGGCCCCCCAATGTTTTTCAAAAATCGACACCCCTGGCTACTGACAATGGTTTCTGGCAGCTGGTTCCAATGTTCTACTACCCTGTTGGTGAAGAAAGACTGTCTTAATCTTGTCCTGCTGTGATTAACTTTAGTTTTGAATTGATGACCTCTAATTCCATTATTTCTGTTAAATTCAAACATTTCCATGAGATATCCCTGTTCCTGACCATGAACAAATTTAAAGACCTCGATGAGATCTCTTCTCAGCCTTCTATATCTAAGTGAAATCATATTCAATTTCTTCAATCTTTCCTCATATGCCAGGTTGCTTATACCACTAACCATTGTTGTTGCCCTCTTTTGTACTCTCTCTAAAAGCCAACAATCTTTTTCACAACTAGGGGACCAAGCTTGGACACAGTATTCCAAATGTGGCCTGACATATGCACAGTAAAGTTTCCTGATGACTTCCTCACTTTTGTATCATACATTCCTATTTATTGCCCCAATCATTCTTAGTGCCTTCTTCCTGGCTTCTTTGGTCTGTTCTGATACTCCCAATTTTGTGTTAAAATAACATCGAAGTCCTTCTCCTGCTGAGTCACAGATAGCACTTGGCCACCCATCAAGTATGGAGCCTTCATATGCTGCCTACCTACATGCATGATTTTGCACTTATCAAAATTAAATTTCATTTGCCATTTTTTCGGACCACTTCACAAGCTCGTCCAAGTCTTTCTGCAGCAAGACCTGCTTTGTGAGGGGACGGGGGGTCCGGGGAAAGGGCCCCCTCCAAAAAAAGGGGTGGTTTGTCGCTACTTTCCCCGCCATCGGCGTGGATTGGCGACGCTACATCTACGGTCACGTCAAACCAAAACCAACCAACCTGCTCATTGTGTCCTGTTATTGCCGTAAAGACCTTCAAATCATCCGCAAATTTCAAAACCTTACTGCTTAGGCCACTTTAAATGTTATTTACAAATATAATGAACAATAGTGGCCCCAGTACTGACCCCTGGGGGACTCAACTAAGAACATTTTGCCATGATGACTTTGTACCATTTAGCATCACTCTCTGCTGTCTATCTGAAAGCCACAATTCTATCAATTTTAGGATGCTACCTGCAATACCATGGACCTGAAGCTGCATCATTAACCGTTTATGGGGTACCTTGTCAAAGGCCTTACTAAAGTCAAGATATGCTACATCAACCTGATTTCCCTGATCAAATTGTTCTGTAGCAAAATTAAAAAAGTCCAAGAGATTTGTGAGACACGATCGCCCTTTTCGAAACCCATGTTGAGTATCCTGAATCAATCTGTTTCCTTCCAGAAAACTAACTATTCTATCCTTGATAATTCATTCGAGTACCTTGCAGACTAGGGATGTGTGGCTTACCGGCCTATAGTTTTCAACTTTCCCTCTTTCTCTTTCTTGAAAATAGGAACTACATTTGCCCTTTTCCAATCTGTTGGAATTTCATTTTGTGAAACTGATCTACAAAATATTATACTAAGTGGAATTGCCACTTCCTTTTCAGCTTCCCGCAATACCCTAGCATAAATTCCATCAGGTCCTGCTGCCTTGTTTGGCTTTATTTTTCTGATATAATTGAAAACAATATCACTATCAATGAAATCAACATCGTTTATCTGATCACCTGTCACTGAACTGTGGTGTACGGTTGGCAGATTAGTCACATCTTCCAATGTAAACACTGATTTAAACTGCGTGCTCAGCTCCTCAACCATCTCACCATCCTCACTCAATATAGTTCCATTTACTTCCAGTGGACCAATTGTGCTTGAAACTTTACTTAGCTTGTAGAAATTAAAGAACTTTTTACTGTCCCCATTACAGTTCCTAGCCAAATCCAATTCTTTTGCTCGCTTTGCTGCTCTGGCTTTCTGCTTCACAGCATCTCTAGCTTTTTGATACGACCATAGATTTACGATATTTGAAGCTTCCTTAAATACTCTAAATGCATCTTTCTTAGCCTTAATTGCTTTTATCAAATCTGGCGTAAGCCATGCTGGCTTTCCTACCCTTCTTTTACGCCTTTGCTTTTGGGGGACATGTTTAATCTGAATTTTCCTCAAGTAAGATTTGAACTTTTCCCACATTTCACAGTCATTTAAATTGGAGAATTCTTCTTTCCATTCTATGGCACTTAAAGTCACTCTCATGCAGTCAAAGTCTGCCCTGTTAACATTTGGAACCTTTGCCAAATTATCCTTGATTGTGCCCTCTACTTGTTCCTTGAATCTCACTATGTTATGGTCACTTCTACCCAGAGTTTCTCCAACAGTCAAGTCTTGAACTAAATCACTTAAATATGAGAAGACAGGGTCCAAGAATGAGCCCTGCCTAGTTGGTTCCGTTACAAACTGGTGTAAGAACAGGTCTTCTTCAAGGCATTTCCTAAACAGTTTACATGATGGGGAGCCAACACCAACATTTTCATATCCTTTTAGATTAAAGTCACTAAGAATAAGGCATTTCCTCCGAAAGCTTCTCCTGATTTCCTCGCAAATCACCTTATCGAGCTCCAGTTGCTGAGAATGTGGCAAGGTTCCTGATCGGTACAAAGCTCCTATCCTCAGTTTATTGTTGTTGCCTTTCCCCACAGCAACATCAAGCCAAATGGACTCCACAGACATATTTTTTACCCCATCTGCTACTTTTTTAGAACTGAATCAGCTATTCACATAGAGCATTACACCACCCCCTTTCACTGCTGGACCCTTATTGCATGAAAACATATTGTATATCGAATGCGGAGACTCCGACCGGGCCAAGCGCGCGCTGCGACACCTGAAGACACCTGTACAGGTGAGACACCTGAACAGGTGAGACACCTGCACAGGTGAGACACCTGAACAAACATTCGGCGGAGCATCCGAGTGGACGGATGCTCTTTGTGTCGACACGTCCGGATTCAGGTCGATCGTCAACGACGGAAAGCGACGGACGCGACGGTCGACGACCTGAACTGGCTTTTTGTCAGTGTGCGGTCGCGAGTGGCAGGTGAGATGAGGGGCATGAGAGGAACGTCGGACATCGCCTACCGTCTGCCGCGTGTCCTTGCCTTGCACTCGCGCCGCGGAAGTTGGCACTGTCGGAGCTGCGAGCCAGCATGTTCGGGATGGTTGGTTATTTGGGCTAAAGGGCGCATCGACTGCGTTGGTCATACAGCGCCCATAACAATCGGGATGAATGGCTCGCCAGCTCGCGGTGAATCGGCATCAGCAGAGACACGTTCGCGATGTGATTTGATGTAATTAATACAGTGCTCCTTAGATTACAGTATTCCTCATTGCGATGTTCCTGAAGTCCGGAGACATTCTCTCGTCTATCCCACCTCAAAGTCCGGTAATTCCACTCACCACACCAACTACCGTCCCATGTCCATCGTGCTTTACGATCACGATACAGTTAGGCTAACAATGTAGAACGCGTTGTCCACCAGGAATTCTACAATTATTTGCAGAAAGACCATCTCCTGTCTTCCTCTAAACAATGCCTCAGTCCATGTCATACAATGGAAGCTGCATTAACTTCCAAATCCGACCACATCTTATCCGCCGATAACCATGGCGAGGTGTCCCTCACCTGCCGGATTTGGTGTAGCCACTTTGATGTTATCTCAATGTTCCTGTCAAAACGAAATCTTCACGGTATCGACATTATCTGGTCTCCAACTAACCTGCGGAATCACATCCGGAGTGTCCGGCTCATTGACAATCTGGGTGTCACTTTCGGCTTCCAGGTGGGTCCAACCGCAAGGTGCAGCAAACAATTTTCAAGTCAGAGGGCTAAGGCGGTGGTGAAAACATACATGTTGGGTTTGGTTGGTTGGTTATTGGTTTTACGACACCTCGACCGTTGAGTCATATAGCGTCGCCAATCTCTCACGCCGATTGGTCGCGGGCGAAGAGTAGCGAAAGGCGAGACTCGAACCCACAATCTTTCGATTGTGAGACGAGCATCTTACCCCTTGATCACTTGTCCCCCACATGTTGGGTCTGAACCCCAGAGACCCGAACGGTTACAATGCCCATGGATGTTGTTACAAGATGGATACCACTGCTCGATCAATAGGACGGAAGCTTTTTATCGGTGTCCGATCAACCAACTGAATTCGACAGGTATCCCTTGAAACCAGGTTCAGCGACATTTGTGTTCGTTTGTTGTTGAATGTAGCGTTATATTTCAATCACAATGCGTACGGTTCAACTTGCGTATTTATTTTCCCAAAACCTGTCGAAGGGCGTAGCATGGACACAGTGTCCAATTGGTTGCGCATTGCACATGACAAAGATACAGAGCAACATATAGATGCAGTATATGCAGACAAGGGCTTGGTCTTGCTCGTAGGGCTTTGGCTTGGCCCTCGCTCGTAACAAACATTGGACACGTTGACGTCTCGAAAGCTTGCCGAGGGGGAGTTATTTTTCGAGACGTGCCGGACCACATAGGTCAGCTAGATTGCCCTATCATTATCGGGGAAATTATCTTTCTTAATTATCCTCTATGGAGGTATGCTCATAGCAGCATCGATCTAACAACATTTTTCAATAACTGATCTCAGCCACGTGCCATAACACATTTGCGCCATGCCTTTCAGGACTCGAGCTGATCTGATAAACTTGGCACGTGTTTGAAGCACAGGCAATCTGAGGTAAATCAAATTTGATTTACTTCTTCCCTGGTGCGTCTGAAATAATTGCTAATTCATTCCCGCAGCACTGCCCCTCTGGACTGCGGCGGTAAAGGCCGAAGCGTCCTCTCCGGCGTCACCAAGCGCCCGGACAACTGCCGCAAGATGCACAAGTGGCAGGGGCCACCTTTGTTGTCAACAACATCCGACTTAAAAGCGATGGCGTAACGCCGATGCAGTGGAGAACAAACAACCACTCAAGAGGAATGGCCACAATTTACATTGCAGGATTTGCAATCTTTTCCCAAGAATTGCATGAAGAATTCATTCGTTTTCCTAGAAAACGAAAGCATTGGAATTTGTATGCACAACACGAGGATTGCTCGTGTAATCCTTTTCGCTTTTTTTCTGTCACGGAGACAGCTGATTCCTTATCCGGCACCGCTTGATGCCGGCCTACGCCGGACAGACCCGGTCAGGTTGAAGCGCAGTTTACGCCGCGGCGGTACCTGCAGTTCCGCATAGATCAGTCAGTTAGATTTGGAGACCACTGTCCGGGCCACAGTTAGATTTGGAGACCACTGTCCGGGCCAAAGCACAGACCGCGCCGGCTGAGGGTACCACAGGACAGACGGCGGCCTTTTGAATCATTCTTGAATTGCCGGTTTCACATTAAGCGAAACAAAGCTACAATATGACCACAGCTTGCTCTCTGCATCGTTGAAATGGCGGTTTATTTTGTGCGTGGTGGCGAAACGGGAGACTCTCCCCAAAATCGCGCTCACACTGCACATATATGTTTCTGGACTATAACCGCAGTTGTCTTGGGCGATATCAACACAACAGGCGAACACCAGAAACTTTCGGATTTCCATGCATTGAACATCGTAGGCGCAGAAACATTTTAAGCAACAGTTTTTTTTTCAGCATTACGATTACTATATACAGTATGCTGACTGAGGGGACCGGCAGCCTGATAAGGGGCGGGGGCAGTGGGAGACTAGGTACCCACATGAGCAGCTCAGTTAGAATTAGGTACCTGGAAAAGGATTGCGAAATGATCGAGGGCTGGATTGAAACCCTTTAATGTAGATGTTTGCCGAGTGCATTTCGTTGTTTGGGCTTTAGGGCGCTTCAACCACAATTGATCATTCGCGCCAAGTGCATTTCAATCCTTTAAAAACATAATTTTGTTTCTGTTTGGTATTTGGCACCCATATACGATTTAATATAATCGTGCCAATCAAAGGCCTATTAATTAGCATCCAATTTGTTGTCCATGGTTACTGCTGATGTACAGCACACAATTGTCCGTTGTCAGTCATAATTGTCCGTTGTTTGCGGTGCTTGCTGACGTATGTGTTGTGATGGATACACGGTTGTGCGGTTCACCATCAATCGTATGTATGTGTTTAAAATATGTGTCAAAGGTCAATGACATCAGGGCACGTCAAACAGCACACTGCATGCCATGATTTCGTGCTCGACACATTTGAAACACTTCAGCGTGTAATGGAGCGAAGCGAATCCGACCGAAGCGGTCGGATTCACTGAGATGGTGCGAGGAGAAAAACGGGGCAAGGCGTCGGCCGCTTGCACACCTGTGCAAACTGAACTGCACGACGGATGTCGAAATAGCATTGAACCTTCACTTTCTTAGATCTTGGTTCTGGAGGTTCAGATTGACGGTCTGAGTCCGTCTGGCAACCGAGCTGATGTGGTTTTGTTGCCGTGTCTATAGTGACATTGACATTGCATTCACAGTGGATGATTAGTGGATGCGCCGTCACACAGTCAGAGGCACTCCTGGCTTGCCAGGAGTGTTAAGTTCCCAAAAACAGCCAGCTGACCTCGACTGAGTTTCTCAAAAGGTGGGAAATGCCGCGCCGCTAATCCTCGTAGCTTTCAAGACCAGGGTGATGGGTGGAATTCCCACCCGCACACTGTATCTTATAAACGGAGGCCTTCCAGTCTATTGCGCACTAGTACAGACACTTTGGACGTTTTTTGCTGTCGTGAAGGTAGTTGTGTCCAGGATAAATAAAACCCTGCGGCGATTGTTTCTTTGCTTGTTTGTTTGTTTGTTTATTGGGTGTTTCACGACGCACTGTATGCACGATCACGGCTAATGGCGCCGCCCACACTGTCTCGTCGGTGGGCCGCGGGATTGGGAAATGTCCCGAGTGGTGCCAGTGTTGAACCCGGGACCTTTGGTACCCAGAGCTCAACACCTTAACCACTCGGCCAATCCCGCCCCCGCCCCCCTCCCCCACGGCGATTGACGGTCGCGTGTGTTACCTTGGACCTCGAAGTAGCGCGCCTCCTCCATCAGACAGTCGACCTCGCTGAAGTCGTCCGGCACGCACACCTTGCCGCTCCGCATGAAGTTGAGGATGTGGCGGAACATCTTGCCGTCTCTGTCGATGAAGTAGTGCTGCTTCAGTGTGTCCAGCACTATCGGCACCTGGCCGTTGAACAGCTTCGCCAGCCGGGTCTCCGGGAACCTGCCGGCCGGAGACGAAGGGTCACGACGGGCGCCAGATGACGAAACCTGGTCGGTGCGCCCCAAAACCGCCCAAAAACCTAGTCGGTGAGCCATAAAACCCAAACAACTAACCGACCGATGAAGGCGTCACGTGACACCCGAGGCGCCAATACACATGCCGACGTAGTAATGCATGGTGTAAGTGGCAGGTTTACCAGGGGTACATACCATCAACGGGAAGTCACGCATACCGACGCCAGGGGTGGATCCAGGCAAGTAACGTACTGACGCCGAGGGTGGATCCAGGGAAATCACATACTAATGCCAGGGGTGGATCCGGGCAAGTCGCACATACTAACGCCAGGGTGGATCCAGGCAAGTCACACATACTGATGCCAGGGGTGGATCCAGGCAAGTCACACATACTGATGCCAGGGTGGATCCAGGCAAGTCACACATACCTACCCTTGTGGTGGATCTAGGGAAGTCACACATACTGACGCCAGGGGTGGATACAGGAATTTTGTTTGAGGGAGGGGAGGCACATCAGTCTGGAGGGGTGCCACAGATTGAAGAAAAAATGTAAGTGGGTGCACTCAAGAGCCTTTTTCTACTCGGTGTATCCGGCTGAAAAAATATTCGAGGGTGTACATTCGAGCGTCTTGCAGGGGCACAATTATTCCATCAGAGGAGCACCGCATCTCCACTGGGGGGGGGCACATGCTCCCTGCATCCTCCTTATTAAATAAGTAAATAAGTAAATAATAACATAACTGCTTAGTCATTGCAAGGCTCTGCAGTGGGAACTATGCTCATGGAATACAACATTTACAGATAATTTAAAGAGTAAAGATAGTATATCCCGACGCCTGACATCAAACAGTTGTATAATATACTCTGCAACAGCACGCCTTATTGCATGTAAAAACAAATATTCCCGGAGCAGGTGGTTTCATCCGTCAAGGTCGGTTGGTTATTGGTTTTACGACACGTCGACCGTTGAGTCATGTAGCGTCGCCAATCTCTCACGCCGGTTGGTCGCGGCCGAAGAGTAGCGACAGGTGAGACTCGAACCCACAACCTTTCGAATGTGAGACGAGCATCTTGCCCCTAGACCACTCGTCCCCAGTCCGTCGATGTCAAGCGGATCCGGAGATCTGAGAGCTCGGCTCAAAGGCCGAAGCTCTCCAGCCGCTGACGTGTTGTGCCGCGGGTCGGCGGATCTCCTCCGCCGACCCGCTGCTGTTCCGCCGCGGAGCGCACGCGGCGCCGCGACACGGCGACAGTCGGTGCGGACGGGGCTGCGCGACCGGCACAGGCTGGCGGCCATATTGAATTTCCAATGGTTTCCTGGCGTTTGATGTGGAAAATGGCCGCGGGCGTCGCCGGCGGCGGCGGCGGCATTCAGGCTGGAACGTCCGTCGTATTGGGGCCGGCGGGACGGCCGCCGGCGGCCGCCGCGGAACAGGGCAAACACGAGCGGCGGAAACTCGGCGAGCCGCCGCGGGCGACGCCCGGGGGGGCGCCGCCGAGAGGGACCCGCGCGCCGACCGCCGCTCGGAATAAATGAGCGCACTGCAGTCGGAGCTGGGGGGGGGGCGGCGGCGCTGGCAGCAGGAGCAAATACAACAGTGGCTGCCGCCGTCGCCGTCGCCGGCTGTCGGTCAGCGATCCAGGCCGGGCAGGCTCGGAGGTGGCCGGCCACTCATCGATAAGGAGGAGCACCGGACACCACAACCAGTTAACGTGATATCACACCACGTGTACCTACAACATTAAATACAAAGTACACGTTGAACGCCAGCAACATTGCATCGCCTGTTATATTGAGAAGACTATATTCTGACGTTTAAAAAGCTTTGCCTGACCAGATAAGCGACTGAAAAAATAGGTGAAGTTCTTATGCCTTTGTAAAGACATGAAGCCCTCCAAATGTTCGATAAATCCCGCCCCCATGAGTCCTGATGTTAATATGATAACCAATGGTGAAGTCCATCCACTGTTTTAGACCATTAGTTTTTACTTTACCAGACTTCAATAACAAACAAAAGTATTCCCTTGATAGCAATTCGCAATTATAGAGGCCCCGAAACTTCGGAAGTTGCATTCAGAACTTCCATAGTGTCAGACTTCGCAACAGACTTTTCAGAGTTTAGCATATAAATACATGCAGCAGTTGAACTAATGATACATGAAAAAAGACAACTGGAAATGGAACATTTAGGCAAACGTTATGGTGAAGTACCCACACTAATATGTACGCACCGTGAAACATCGATGAAAATCACAAAATTAACTAATACGTGTTTTTGACGTACTGATGGGAATAGATACCATAAAATATTACGGGTTCACACTTCCCACTTCTGGGTCCAGGGATGCTTTCCTATGCGTACTGAAGCAACAGCAAAGGAACCTAATTATTCACCAGTGCTGCCATACAAATGTGCGACTTGACCTTTCCAAGGCAGTGGCATACTCTGGGGAGAAACGATCTCCTGGAGGTCCAGAGTCTCTTCTGGACCAATCGCTCATATTGACAGCACACAGGCATCTGACAGGCGCCTGTTTCTGCTGTTACATTAACGAGTCGTCCAAACCACCATGGCGCTCTTCTGAACTCTCAAGTATGAGTGGCGTCTTCAGCTTGCGATATATTCCCCGAGAAACTGACCACAAGCTGCAGATCAGAAGCGCGCTGCAGGAAGGCGAGGGAGGGAGGGGCGGGGCTAATGACGTCAACTGACAACGATTGCTCTGTGTGCATCGTCAGAACCTACTTGCTTATTTAATCCTACTTAGTGAGTGCTAAGCCCGGCAGTGGTGACGCTGGATCTCAAAATGACGATACACAAATTACAACTTAATGTAATGTCTACCATAAGTTTAAACATGCCGATACATGGACCCAACAAAATCAGTTTCATCTAGTGTGAGTGCACAGCGTGGGCTTAGCCGCAATGGCCAAGGATGAAAACAATTTGGGCCATAGCCCCGCAGAGCCTGTGAGGTTCCACACCGTGAATACATTTCATGTATATACATATATTTAATTAATAATTCACCGTACATATGTACATTGCGATAGTTAAGCACTACGTCAGGACAGTTTCGAGAGTTAGGTACTACGTTAGCATAGTGGCGATAGTTAGTTACTACGTTAGGACAGTTGCGACAGTTAGGTACTACGTTAGCATAGTGGCGATAGTTAGTTACTACATCAGGACAGTTGCGACAGTTAGTTATTACGTTATGACAGTTGCGACAGTTAGTTATTACGTTAGGACAGTTGCGGCAGCCAGGTACTACGTTAGGACAGTTGCGACAGTTAGGTACTACGTTAGCATAGTGGCGATTGTTAGCTACCACGTCAGGACAGCTGCGGCAGTTAGTTATTACGTTAGGACATTTGCGACAGTTAGTTATTACGCTAGGACAGTTGCGACAGCCAGGTACTACGTTAGGACAGTTGCGACAGTTAGGTACTACGTTAGCATATTGGCGGTAGTTAGTTGCTACGTCAGGACAGTTGCGACAGTTAGTTATTACGTTAGGACAGTTGCGACAGTTAGTTATTACGTTAGGACAGTTGCGACAGCCAGGTACAACGTTAGGACAGTTGCGACAGTTAGATACTATGCTAAGACAGTTGCGACAGTTCAGTACTACGCTAGGACAATTGCGACAGTGAGGTACTACTCGTATCCGTTGTCACAGTTAGCACACTGCAAACAAAAATAATCTACCGTGCTCGCGCTGCTATACGTCCAATTCAGTGTGGATAACTAATGGACATATGCACCTTACTGGGGACAGTATTCGGGCGGGAGGTGCATACAACGCCAGGCAACATTAGCGAGGTCAAGGCTGGAGGAACAGCGGAATGGGCGCAGCCGAGCGAGGCAATGCATCAGAAAAAGACGACATGAAGCGAGGCCGACCGAAACCTCTGGTGCCATACCGGAGCTGAACACACAGTCGGGGCTGCCACCGCGCCTCACGCTCACGTCCAAACGCCCGCTAATGAATTGTCGAGCGAGGAGAGCTCGTGCGGCGCGGGCACGCCGCCGGCGCCGGCGAGGCATGCCAGATATGCGGCGGCGGTGGCGGCGGCGGCGGCGGCGGCGGCGGCGGCGGCACGCTACACCGGCGCCGCAGCATCGTCGGCCACAGGTGCAACTGCGGACGACGGACCGGCCACCGCAGCCGGAGACTCGTTAGTCGTGGGTCGTGGGTTGTCCACCGCTGGCGACCGGTCGCCACCGGACTGCCCCGCCCCAGCCGCAGGGACCCCGTCTGTGGCTGTGGTGGTGACGGCCCGCCCAGCCGCCGGGTGTCCCGGCTGTGGTGGTGACGGTCCGCCCAGCCGCCGGGTGTCCCGGCTGTGGTGGTGACGGTCCGCCCAGCCGCCGGGTGTCCCGGCTGTGGTGGTGACGGCCCGCCCAGCCGCCGGGTGTCCCGGCTGTGGTGGTGACGGTCCGCCCAGCCGCCGGGTGTCCCGGCTGTGGTGGTGACGGCCCGCCCAGCCGCCGGGTGTCCCGGCTGTGGTGGTGACGGCCCGCCCAGCCGCCGGGTGTCCCGGCTGTGGTGGTGACGGCCCGCCCAGCCGCCGGGTGTCCCGGCTGTGGTGGTGACGGCCCGCCCAGCCGCCGGGTGTCCCGTCTGTGGCTGTGGTGGTGACGCCCGCCCAGCCGCCGGGTGTCCCGTCTGTGGCTGTGGTGGTGACGGCCCGCCCAGCCGCCGGGTGTCCCGGCTGTGGCTGTGGTGGTGACGGCCCGCCCAGCCGCCGGGTGTCCCGGACCGCCGGGTGTCGGCTGTGGTGGTGACGGCCCGCCCAGCCGCCGGGTGTCCCGGCTGTGGCTGTGGTGGTGACGGCCCGCCCAGCCGCCGGGTGTCCCGGCTGTGGCGTAGTGACGGCCCGCCCAGCCGCCGGGTGTCCTGGCTGTGGTGGTGACGGCCCGCCCAGCCGCCGGGTGTCCCGGGTGTCCTGGCTGTGGTGGTGACGGCCCGCCCAGCCGCCGGGTGTCCCGTCTGTGGCTGTGGTGGTGACGCCCGCCCAGCCGCCGGGTGTCCCGGCTGTGGCTGTGGTGGTGACGGCCCGCCCAGCCGCCGGATGTCCCGGCTGTGGTAGTGACGGCCCGCCCAGCCGCCGGGTGTCCTGGCTGTGGTGGTGACGGCCCGCCCAGCCGCCGGGTGTCCTGGCTGTGGTGGTGACGGCCCGCCCAGCCGCCGGGTGTCCTGGCTGTGGTGGTGACGGCCCGCCCAGCCGCCGGGTGTCCCGGCTGTGGCCCGTCCGGCCGCAGGCACCCCGGCCCGGTCGTGACAGAGGTGAGCACTGAGCGCCAGCCGGCGGCGGCCGGCCGCGGGCGGTCACTAACCCAGATGCAGCCGGCCGGCCGGCGCGGCCGCCGGCGGCCGGTCCGTGGCCCGCCGCACCGGTCACGCCGGCCGCACCGCCCCCGGCCAGCCGCTGGAGAGCACCAGTCCAACTGGCCGCCGTGAAAGCGCACCGAGACACAAATAGCACTTTTGGTAAACTGCCGGAGGGATTCGATTTTTCTTGGATCGCTTTAACTCTGTCGGGATCGAGACGGCGGCACTCGGTGCCGGATGATTGGATCAGATGGTTGTCCCGATTGGATCAGATGGATAGAGCACGCAATACGTCACCGCACGAACGTTCTGTATGTACATAGACTGACAATTGGCATGGTGTAAGAACCAAAAACGCGCGTGTGTTTAGTTAGGCCATCATCAAGGAAGATTCTGTCCATGCATTGCCCGCGCGCTTAGCGGTTAAGGCTTTGAAAAATGTGAAGAACGTTGTCAAATCTCCCTACTCTGACGTCTATGTAAGTTGTCAGCTTGTTCCCCAATATTACCACAAACGCTCAGATTATTTCGTGCCGAGGAACTCATCCCCTGGGGATCAACTCTATGAACACACTCGAATGTTTTGAAACACCTGCCGTACACTGATTTCTAAGTCAGCATGGTATGATGACATTGCTTGGCCATTCATATGACACCACCCAGGATCCGCACCAGAATGTGACGCAGTCAGCCGTGTGACATGTGGAGTCACGCCCACACACAGACCCGCTCACTCCACACGCCCACCAATGCAGCAAAGTCGGACATCAACAGTCATCCGCCACAACCGTCCGTCACATCCGTCACAGCCGCTCGTCACTTCCGTCACAACCGTCCGTCACAGTCAACACCAACAGTGGTGGCGGCCACTTTCTCTGGCTGGGAATATGATTTGGCATAGTCTGAATGAATGATTTAAATTCGTCATTACCCAATGCTAGGATTCCCGTGAGCTAAAAGGGGCGGTGACCGCCCTCGGCATCCTCTCTCCATACTGACGAATGCTTCTTTGGCAGTGTAATGACGTTTTGCGGTCATAATCTTGAATTTTCTACTCGCAGATACATGTGTGCACATATTGAACAATAACACGCCTTTCTGCCGGTGGGTAGAGTGGGAGGGGTGGGGGCAGTCAGTCGGGAGACTGATGACATCCTAAGAAGCCACCCGCTCTGATCTGATATGCTCATGTCACTACCGGACCGCACTGAGTTCCTTTGCCGGGCATGTGACGCACGATGGTGACGTCACCAGTGCTTCTGAAGCCTCCCGCTCTGGTCTGGGATGCACAAAGCTAGAGCATGGTGTCCTGAGCGGGAGGCGCAATCCTAGAGTCCGGAGTCACTGGCTTCACCCTGGGGTGCGGAGAGGGAGACGTGACCCTGGTTCCTGAGTCACTGGCGTCATTCCGGGGCCATGAGCGAATGGCGTCACTCTGGGGTTCTGAGTGGGTGACGTCACCGCCGTGGAGCCCGTGGTGAGTGACGTCACCGCCGCGGGTCCCGTGGTGAGTGACGTCACCGCCGCGGGGCAGGTGGTGAGTGACGTCACCGCCGCGGGGCCCGCAGCGGACGATGTCGCCGCGCAGGTCCGGGGCGAGTTTCTCTCGCGCCGCCCAGCGGTAAAAACCGGACCGCTCGCAGCGCAGCCGGCGGACAAAGACACCCTGCCCGCCCATCCAGCCGGCGCGCTCTCCAGCATGCGGGCCGCGCTCGGAGCTGCTTCGGCACACTACCGCTCGCTATCTGGGCCAGCGCCGCCACCTGGTACGTCACTGCGGTGGTGATGCCACCGGGACAACACGTCACCTTTCATGTAGATCACGCAGTAACATCAGCCGTCACGTCACTGGGACAGATGTCCAGATGTCTCCCACTGATGTGTGGTACGTCAGCGAGGTCCTTCCGTAGGGAGGCTCGCAGAAGAGGCCGCCAGCCGACACACCCAAGGCGACACCAGCAAGCACAAGAAGCCGAAAAGCCAAAGAAGCAAGAAGATAAGACGGACGGAGACAGAACACTACTGCGACTCTACAAGTCAATAGTACGACCCATCTTAGAATACAGCAGCTTCCATTTCGCCAATACTGAGCAAAACATTAGAAACCATTCAAAGCAACTGCGTCAGAGCAGCCACAGGAGTCCTCAGCGCCACACCGATAGCCTCCCCTCCCCGCTTCACAACAGCTGTGCCGCTACCACACAACAGCTGTGCCGCTACCACATTAAAATCAAGTCCACTGAAAATCACCCGGCACAGCGACGGTTTCAGCCTTACAGACACGCCAGGAGCCTGTTTGGGCGCAAACTCCCACCATTTCGTGTTTAAATTGCAAAGGCTTTTTCAGATCTTAACCACACAATGCCACACAGTGCAGCTCGACCGCCCACCAGGCCATTCTGGACCCACAGTCAACCAAAGGTCGAGTACTTGCTCTCGGAAAGGAAATCAGATACCACATCGGCAGGAATTATCGGCACCTTCAACAAATTCTCCGATCTCAACAATCGCAAAACACTCGTATTCACGGATGGGACAAAACACGAGGTCAAAGTAGGCGTCGGCCTCACTGGACCAGGCCTTAGGTTTTCCAAACGTCTACCGAATAACTTTTCCATCTACACCGCTGAAGCGCTGGTCATTCTGGCCGTCACCTCCATTCTCATGAGGCGTAAAGCTAGACACCCAGTAATTTGTTAAGATTCCAAATCCACCCTTTAGTCAATTAGCAACACCGACGACTCTCCACATCAAGTCATTGACATAATCCAACAAATCGGGGCCCATGACGTAAACAGCAACCTTTCATTCCTCTGGATACCGGGCCACCCAAACATCCCAAGTAACGAAGAAGCAAATCGGTTCGCAAAACAAGCCTTGGCATTGAACACTTACCCCAGGATGGAATACTCGGTAGAAAATTGCAAAACACTGTCCTACAACACGATATACGTCAGCATCACAAGAACACAACACAACTCTGCACAACACAAATCCAACCACACCCACAACATCAAACCGACGGTAGGCACATGGAACACAGCAAAGCACTCTCACCGACAAAAGAAAGTCATCCTCACGAGACTTATAACTGGTTGCATTAAACTAACAGAGCCTCAACTAGATGATGACCATTATACAAGACCTCACTGTGATACCTGCAACACTGGTATGCATCACATCACGCATATGCCACATCCTGCTGTATGCCGAATTGTCTTCGAATTAGCATAGCGTGTACAGATTATCCAGAGATGCCATCGGACGTAGTTGAGCCGATTTGCCTTGCAATTCGTAACGTAAAATGGCTGCACAGAGGTACAACGGATGTAGATGAGCCAAATTGCAAAACAGCGTGCTAACCCCACACACAACCCTGCATGAAAGTATGCTGCTACTAACCCACGACTAACAACTAACGCGCGGCAGCCGGCGTGATAGGCGGTGTGGACAACTACCGCCCTGTCCGCACGGTAAAGATCCCCCGGTGCTCTTCAAGAGTAGGCTAATGCCGGTACCCTGCAGCAAGACCAACTTTCTCACCAACCCTCCCCCACCACAGCTAACAAATTATCTTGCGGAGGAGCAAAGTAAACTAAAGGCAGCAAACATCCGGGAGATGTCATCACCCAGCCTCCGCCTTCAGCACCTTAGCGCCACATGCACTATAATGCAAGACTCCATTAGCGTAAATGTACACTTGCCTTAGACTTGCCTGCAAAACCCATTCACTTTAAAGGCGGCGCAAATAACCTTTACGGTTCGGTACGTCTCTAAACTCACTCCCTCTCCACGGATATGCATGGTAATACTAGGGGGGCCTTAGGATCACCACAGGGGCATCCGAACACTGGCGCCCCTCTGATGAAGGACGTCGTCCAGCCTTAGAGAGGTGTTTTATGATTATCACAGGAGCACCCTGACAGTTCCAGAGATGCGGTAGGTAGCTCCAGAATAGCGCCTTGATAGCTCAAGTGGTCGGTCTCTACGGCCGTCAGTCCCCACAGGGCTGCTATGGGCCTTGCAATTGGTACTTGGCATCTTAGCAGCTTCGCAGTGGCGTTTGTGGGATGTTCAAAGGGACGCACGCCCTGGTGACATCAGAGAGGTGTCTTATGGTCCTCACAAGAGCAGAGGGGAGCCATCGGGATCCTCATATGGACGTTCTGAGCACTCAGGTAGGCGCTCAGAGCGTAAGGGCACTCACACAGGGCGCCCTCAAAAGTAGCTGCGTGCCGTGCTGGAATTCCCGGAGGGGCGCCCTTGGATTCCCATAGGGGCGCCTTAGTAGCTGCAAAAGGCGGCAGTTAGCTCAGAAGGGCATCTTGGTAGGTCAAGAGGACCACCCTATGGTTCTCATAGTCCCAACGTGGGTGTCGTGACAGCTTCAGAGAGGAGGCGTGTCGAAGGAGCGCAGCCTTGCGGAGTTTGGTACGTTGGTCTTTGCTTCTACTTTTAGCAATCAAACTTGGCGAATATTGCGCATTCAAAATCAGTTTAGCTCTACATATACACTTTAAGGCACGTGACCATATATACACTCAAGCAATGCGCCCATGTGACTGACATGCACGGATATTCTATTACGCTGCTCTTTTCACAACTTCCCTGGCTCATTCAGCGCTATTTTAGGCACTTTATGCTGGCAATAAAAAGTCAATGGAGCTCCAATACACAAATACCATGCGATGCGATTTTCCTTTCCGTTGGATCCACCGGCTCGTGAGGGTGCGGCATTCATCAGGTGATGCTGGATATCCAGTTGGACATTCAGCAGACGACGCTGGATTTTAACACCACTGTTCTCAACAACGAAAATAACGTCCACAGGGTAATTCAACACGAGATTGTGTGGGTTCGGATGTCGTGCCGACCAGGCGGCCAGCCACAACACCCCCCCCCCCCCACGGGGGGGGGGGGGCCCAGGCAAAAAAACCCCCCCCTCACAGGGGGGGGGGGGGAACTAGGCGGCGGCAGGCGGCCAGGAAACGCGTTCAGGCGGCCAGGCTACAACACGCCCGCCACTCAGGCGGCGGCAGGCGGCCAGGCTACAACACTCCCGCCACTCAGGCGGCGGCAGGCGGCCAGGCTACAACACGCCCGTCACTCAGGCGGCGGCAGGCGGCCAGGCTACAACACGCCCGTCACTCAGGCGGCCAGGCTACAACACGCCCGCCACTCAGGCGGGGGCAGGCTACAACCCGCCACTCAGGCGGCGGCAGGCGGCCAGGCTACAACACGCCCGTCACTCAGGCGGCCAGGCTACAACACGCCCGCCACTCAGGCGGCGGCAGGCGGCCAGGCTACAACACTCCCGCTACTCAGGCGGCGGCAGGCGGCCAGGCTACAACACGCCCGCCACTCAGGCGGCCAGGCTACAACACGCCCGCCACTCAGGCGGCGGCAGGCGGCCAGGCTACAACACGCCCGTCACTAGCTAACGGGTGCCGGCTGCGATATTTGGCCGTCCATGGGATGGCAACAGACCGGTATTTGACCAGCCGACTGTGGTCCGGCTCTGCGACTCTGGCTGATCCAATGATTGATATCACTGTCGTGCACACCACTCCAAAGCGTGCATTAAACAGCATAATTTAATTAGCCCGCCGGCTAACAGCTTTGCAAAATTGTCAGCGGTTGGTCACAGCGGACAACTTGAGGTGGAGGGGAATGATGTTAGGTTTACAGGATCTAACAATGTAACCGTGGTGGAACTTTACATTCATTTCGGTAGGGGGTGCGAATCCTCCCACAATGATTTTAATCGTTAAACATTCACCCAAAGTATTAAAATTACCGAATCGAGTAGTGTTTGAAACCACTTGAGCAAGAATCATTTTGGCAACTTTCCACCCCTGAATGCAACACTCATCTGTGCAATACGGAATGCAAGGAACTTAAGGCCACCCAAAAGGCTACCGTGGCTACCTTTTGGCTATCACGGGCGCTTCGAATTCGCTCCCACGGTATGGCCATTGGGATGGCAGGGAAACATGTGTCAATGCTGATGGCTCTGCGTCGGTGTAAGCGCCGGTGTAAGCGCCTACGTCAGTGTAACCGTCGGTGTAAGCGCCGGTGTAAGCGCCGGTTACTTTTTCTGGGCACCTGAGAACCTTGCTGGGGCACATGACGATTTGCCGGGGAACACGACACTTTGCCAGGGCTTCGAATAGCAGGACCGGGCTGCGATGGGTGTCTGAACCGAAATGGGTTCCGACCTCTTTGGCCAATAGAACAGTTGCCGAAGCTTGGAGTTCAGAGTGTTATTATACCAGACTGCTTAAATACATCCCTGCCAGGGGCGTATCCAGGGAAGGAGGGAGAGGGGGAGACAGCGATCCAACTGAAGGCCTCAGAGGTGCCTTGAATAACGACTTTTAGCTTAGGTATCCTTTTTGAAACCCACGATGAGATACCAGGGGAAGAGGCTCTCACGGACCACCGTGTTATTTTTTCATGGAACTGGTTACGCTCTTGGTCAAACGATCCAGTCATAGTTGGAATTGTTTCCTCGACGTAACTCTGCAGACGTTTCCGAATTTTGTTTAATTTTGTTTTAATTAATTTTGTTTAATTTTGCAGTAATTGTTGGCTTTGACAACGGAAGCTACAGAGCTTTTGGCGTGTTCTCTTCACGTATGGCGCAACTCCCAGGTCAACCAAGCAGGGTGCAGTGGAACGTACGTGGTAGCGTAGCCGAGGGAGGGGTAGGGGTGCATATACAGGGTTAACTGACTCCGCCATCAGGCAAAAGGATGCGTTTTCGCATGATACGTTTTGGGGTGCACCAGAAAAAACAATACACATGTCTCCATGTGTTCCAAATTATAGTCATTGGACCCATTATGGAAGTTCTCGCTGCACTTTGCGCATGCCTGTCCATCTGTTTAACACAAATTTAGTCTGAATACTTTCTGGGTTGGCTTCCCAGACCATGGTCCTGCGCTAAGCAGAGGTGGTTGTGTGAACCCTGGCCACATCACCAATCCTGGAAATTCCAGGTCAACGACATAATTTTTACTCAGAGCTTAGCGTGCCGTCAATGCACCGCACGGCCTCGACATTGTCTTGTCCCCAATCTCATCGGGTCGGTTGTCAACTGACCTAGTCGGGGGCTAAGTGCGAGCGCGTGAATTGACTCGAACCCTGTCTTGCAAGGACCGGGGAGACCAATGCGGCCCAGCGCTTTAACCAAGCGAGTTGCCTGGGCGGGCCTTCGGAACTCAGAACTTTTTGAACTCATAGTTTTCGCTACGGGACACACGTGCCCCACTCTATGTTCTGAGTGCTAAGCATGTCTTTGGTGTTACATGGACGACGCAATACTGCTATCAGTAGAACGCTACACCATGCATGTTAGGAAAAGCTTCAAGAAATACGGCTTGGCATTTCAACTGATAGGCATCGGACATACAGGACACAGCCGGAACATTATGTTTTGGAGTTGGCGAACAAAGGAGCCTTGGCTTTCTTCAGAGCAGTTCTGGTTTAGGTATTGCTTTGATATGAGGCTGCTTATCCTACCTGCGTCACAGGGAACGCTGCGCCGACGCCGCTCCTCTCCTCCTACCTGGTCAGCATCTCGTGAGGTGACGTGGAGCAACAGAATCGAAACTCACCTGGTCAGCATCTCGTGAGGAGACGTGCAGGAACGGAGCCGCTTACCTGGTGAGCGTCTCGAGAGATGATGTGTAGATGACTCCGCCCACGTCGATGTGGACGGGGGCCGTGTACCTGCACGTAACGCACGGGTGTCAGAAACATCAGGACGGCTCACAGGACACCGGCGCCATCATAGACCACCGGTCGCAGGACACCGACAGACCACCGGTCGCAGGACACCGGCGCCGCCACAGACCACAGGTCGCAGGACACCGACAGACCACAGGTCGCAGGACACCGGCGTCGTCACAGACCACAGGTCGCAGGACACCGGCGTCGTCACAGACCACAGGTCGCAGGACACCGGCGTCTTCACAGACCACAGGTCGCAGGACACCGACAGACCACAGGTCGCAGGACGCCGACAGACCACAGGTCGCAGGACACCGACAGACCACAGGTCGCAGGACACCGACAGACCACAGGTCGCAGGACACCGACAGACCACAGGTCGCAGGATACCGGCGCTGGCTCACAGGCCACACAGGTCAGATCAGATCAGCATATACATCACAGCAGAGAAGCACCACACGGCAGAGAAGACAGGTGTTCCGACAGCTCAGACATCAGAATCTCAGTAGCTCAGATATCAGAAACCCGCGGTGGATTTGTGAGTACATTTGGGGAGGGAGGATCGAGCCCCCAATAATTTGCATTTTCAACTGTTGACCGTGTGGAAGCACACCACGTGAAATCGGGTGTGAAACTGTATGCAACTGCATTAACCCTCCACCCTTCACCCCCTCACCTCCTCGCCATGAACCTGGAGCTTCAGGAAGTTATATTTTTGCACGTAAGTTATCAGATACAATTTTTAATAAGAAACCCTTGGTCGCATTACACTTTTCAACGTACAAGAAAGTCCAGCTTTCACTAAAGGAGACCTGATAAGTGAGATTTACGGTATCATCTTTTGGAGGCGGATATTTTCCGAGCTTCAGATCGCTCGTGACCTGACCTTAGGTCAGCTGGGACAATATATGAATCGATAAAACGTTTGCCAGACTTCAACTTCTCGCCGAAGTGCTCGACCTAGGGATTGGAAAGTAATTTCACAGTAATAGTCAAACCAGGCCACAGAATAAGGCACAGGGTAGGGCACAGGGCAGGTCACAGGGCAGGGAGGACTCAGGGCAGTCCAGGGCAGGGCACTTGGCAGGGCACAGCCAACGACATGTTTCACGACTTGGGCAGGGCACAGGGCAAGGCACAGGGCAAGGCACAGGGCAGGGCACAGGGGGCAGGGCACAGATGCAGGGGGTATCAGGTCAGGACAGGGCACAGGGCAGGACAGTCATGACACAGGGCAGACAAGGTAGGCATTGGGTAGAATGCAGGGCATGGGGGCATTTGGAGGACACAGGGTAGGGCAGTTCACGGTACAGCACAAGGCACAGGCAGGGTACGGGCAGAGGGCACTTGGAGTGCAAAATGCCTAATTGGGACAAGCATGGACAGGAAGGGCACAGTGTATGTCATTTTTAGCAAAAGGTATGTAATTCTGCGGGGTAGTGATATGATATGGGATATTGCGGCCATGAGGTTATGGTATGATATGATTCTGCGCATGATGCCTGTGCCAACATGGGCCCTCTCTCGCCAACAGTGGGTGGCACCACTGAACTGAACCGTCGCAGCCAAGCCCACTCGTTTGGGCTGGGGACTGCAATATTATCACAGCACAAGAGGGTATCGTGTATTGCGGCACACACACTCACAGCGACTTCAATACAAGCACAGCACAACAACACACTGTCGTGGGAAGAATGCGAACAATTATCGCGCTTCTTACAATCACGCCTGGGAACATAGGCCCGGGCGGAGACCAGCCTCACAGCCTTTTGGCACTCAGAAGTGGACCATTGTCTTTCCTCGTGATCGCACGCGAGTGTGAGAGAACGGACCCAATAGAAATGTGGTCATCAGGAGAGAATCCAGAGTAAGAAACCAAAATAAGTCTTGGTATTATCATGTCTTAGCAGCCGTACAACTTGCTGCTTAATGTGGTGCTTCAGTGTATATCCCGCCGATTAGCTGCTAAGCATCCGGTAATGATTCGACCATAAAAGTTGATATTCATAGGACAATAAGACGAAAGTAAGAGCCGTACAAATTTGCATACTAGCATAAACTAAATACTTTAAAATAATTTTTGCTGGTACAAAGATAGTTGGCGGAGACAGAGTGCTGCCATTTTCGTGCATGAATTGAACGGCTGAAGCATGCATTCACGGTGCGGCTCTTTTTCAGCTGTGAAATCCAAATATCGAAAATATGCGCTCAATCTGCAAAAGTAGGCATTTGGTGAGCCGCAAATGAAAGATGCATGACAAATTATTGTGAACAGGTGTAGGCGCACATTGATCAAACGGTCTGCCATTCCCAGTCCGATATCGTTCTTCGGAGACTTACTGAAGCCATACCCATGGGGCTTGCCTGAGCCCTGATGCAAAGCAATAGGTCGTTCACTTTTCTTAGACATCGGCATTGGCGGATGCAAAACTTCTAAATATGTGGCCCTAACCGGACTCCCGAATTTGAAACTGCCGGGGTTTCGGGACTACTGTCGTTTTCGATGTTCCCTTCTAAAGATAGTTATCTTTTTGCTGATTTCTGTTTACCAATTACAGGTTCCCCGAGGAACGGGTGAAATAATGCAAACGCTGTGCGCCAAGGTTTTTCATTTGCTCGCTATGCCATAGTTTTTGCGGTTACAATTGATTCATCTCCCACCCCAGGGCCCCGTCAGTCTTAGGACCCGTCCCTGCTTCAAGACTCGATCATTTCTAGGGCCTTCGGAGACTGCCAATAAATTGCACATGCGAAGCCTAATCTCATAGTGTGCCCCACTTACGCGATCCAGCACCCACCATTGTAGTTCGAGACTTCGCCGCCAGAGGTGCAGTGGGCGGCACGGCCTTCTGTTCCGTATCGGTGATCGGCGCATTGGCACGGCAGTGACACGCAGACATGACTGATGACACGCCACTGCCGTCACTGCTGCGATCCGAAAACCTGTATTTGTGACCGCTCACGTCTTCGCTGATATCAGCGTAACTTCTCATTACTTGGTGGGAGGGGCCCCGAGATCTCACTTGGCCCAATCGATGCCTACAGCCTTAAGTGGTCCACTGGATGTCCACGGAATCAAGTGATCCCGTGGATATCCGTAGCCGCGTGACCCACCAGGTATCTGCAGCCTGGTTCCTTGATGGATGCCTCTCGGCATGGGCGGCGCCAAATGGGGATGAAGAACGTGTCCAACCAATTGTCGTGGAGCTTAGAACATATTGGCGCTGCAGGGAAATAATGGACCCAAAAAGACCTCCCACCTATCCAAAATCCATGGCGACGCCGATGCTTCTCAGACCTATGTGGACGACAGAATGTCACTTCGGCTCCGCAAGGCTCAACTTCACTCCAACCCGATATGGCCAAGTAAACCTCTATAGCCTGTGGCCCGGCGCACGTGCCTGTGACCTCACGTGACCCAATGAACCAACTGACAAGTCCATGTGACCAATGACCAATTCATCCAATCAAACCAATCAAACTAATCTAACCCATCCAATCAATCAAACCAATCAAACCAATCCAACCAGGTGACCAATTGTCCCGTGGATGTGTCCATGACCTCATGTGATCTAGTGAACTTCCACGACCTATAACCGGCGGACATATGTGACCTTATATGAGTAGGTGAATACGTGTCATATAGCCTGGTGGATGTGCACGATCTCACAACAACCAGTGAACTTGTACATGGCCCATTGCCCGGCGGACGTTTCCGTGACCCCACGTTATCCAGTGAACTTCTGTGATCGACGGCACTGCGGACGTGCCGGTGACCTCATATGGCGCCGAGAGCGCGATCTGACGGCACCCAGAGTGCGCTGTGAACGGCCATGGCCGGGAGGGAGGAGGTGAGAGTGGAAGGGGGCGAGAGATGACCTCACCTGGAGGCGGCCGCCACAGTGGGAATGCCGGTGACCTTTCCGTGGTGACCCGCCAGCGTGGGCGACGACTTGGGCTGCGGAGGCACCGACGACGGCGACAGCTTGTTGTTGTTGAGCGGCGTCGGCGACGACGAGTGGAGAGAGCCGGGAGAGATGTTCGGCGAGCCGGCCGGTGAGTGTAGCCTGTGGACACAGACGGTGTCAGGTACATCCGGTGTCAGATACAGCCGGTGTCACGTACAGTCGGTGTCAAATACAGCCTGTGTCAGGTACAGCCGGTGTCAGGTACAGCCGGTGTCAGGTACAGCCGGTGTCAGGTACAGCCGGTGTCAGGTACAGCCGGTGTCAGATACAGCCGGTGTCAGATACAGCCGGTGTCAGATACAGCCGGTGTCACGTATAGCCGGTGTCACGTATAGCCGGTGTCAGATACAGCCGGTGTCAGGTACAGCCGGTGTCAGGCACAGCTGGTGTCAGGTACATCTGGTGTCAGGTACAGCTGGTGTCAGGTACAGCTGGTGTCAGATACAGCCGGTGTCAGGTACAGCTGGTGTCAGGTACAGCTGGTGTCAGGTACAGCTGGTGTCAGGTACAGCCGGTGTCAGGTACAGCCGGTGTCAGGTACAGTTGGTGTCAGGTACAGTTGGTGTCAGGCACAGTTGGTGTCAGGCACAGCCGGTGTCAGGTACAGCCGGTGTCAGGTACAGTTGGTGTCAGGTACAGTTGGTGTCGGTACGTTGGTGTGGTACGTGGTGGGGGGTGTGGCAGTTGGTGTCAGGTACAGTTGGTGTCAGGTACAGTTGGTGTCAGGTACAGTTGGTGTCAGGTACAGTTGGTGTCAGGTACAGTTGGTGTCAGGTACAGTTGGTGTCAGGTACAGTTGGTGTCAGGTACAGTTGGTGTCAGGTACAGTTGGTGTCAGGTACAGTTGGTGTCAGGTACAGTTGGTGTCAGGTACAGTTGGTGTCAGGTACAGTTGGTGTCAGGTACAGTTGGTGTCAGGTACAGTTGGTGTCAGGTACAGTTGGTGTCAGGTACAGTTGGTGTCAGGTACAGTTGGTGTCAGGTACAGTTGGTGTCAGGTACAGTTGGTGTCAGGTACAGTTGGTGTCAGGTACAGCTGGTGCCTGATACAACTGGTGTCAAGCACAGCTGGTGTCAGCTACAGCTGGTGCCTAATACAGCTGTTGCCGGGTACAGCTGGTATCGGTTGCAGCTACTTTGAGGGACAGCTTGCTGGTATCAAAGGCAGCTGGGTTAGGGATGCTTGGCATCAAGAGCAGCTAATATCAGGGACACCTGTTGGGTTAGGGATGCTTGGCATCAAGAGCAGCTAATATCAGGGACGCCTGTTGGGTTAGGGATGCTTGGCATCAAGAGCAGCTAATATCAGGGACGCCTGTTGGGTTAGGGATGCTTGGCATCAAGAGCAGCTAATATCAGGGACGCCTGTTGGGTTAGGGATGCTTGGCATCAAGAGCAGCTAATATCAGGGACGCCTGTTGGGTTAGGGATGCTTGGCATCAAGAGCAGCTAATATCAGGGACGCCTGTTGGGTTAGGGGATGCTTGGCATCAAGAGCAGCTAATATCAGGGACGCCTGTTGGGTTAGGGATGCTTGGCATCAAGAGCAGCTAATATCAGGGACGCCTGTTGGGTTAGGGATGCTTGGCATCAAGAGCAGCTAATATCAGGGACGCCTGTTGGGTTAGGGATGCTTGGCATCAAGAGCAGCTAATATCAGGGACGCCTGTTGGGTTAGGGATGCTTGGCATCAAGAGCAGCTAATATCAGGGACGCCTGTTGGGTTAGGGATGCTTGGCATCAAGAGCAGCTAATATCAGGGACGCCTGTTGGGTTAGGGATGCTTGGCATCAAGAGCAGCTAATATCAGGGACGCCTGTTGGGTTAGGGATGCTTGGCATCAAGAGCAGCTAATATCAGGGACGCCTGTTGGGTTAGGGATGCTTGGCATCAAGAGCAGCTAATATCAGGGACGCCTGTTGGGTTAGGGATGCTTGGCATCAAGAGCAGCTAATATCAGGGACGCCTGTTGGGTTAGGGATGCTTGGCATCAAGAGCAGCTAATATCAGGGACGCCTGTTGGGTTAGGGATGCTTGGCATCAAGAGCAGCTAATATCAGGGACGCCTGTTGGGTTAGGGATGCTTGGCATCAAGAGCAGCTAATATCAGGGACGCCTGTTGGGTTAGGGATGCTTGGCATCAAGAGCAGCTAATATCAGGGACGCCTGTTGGGTTAGGGATGCTTGGCATCAAGAGCAGCTAATATCAGGGACGCCTGTTGGGTTAGGGATGCTTGGCATCAAGAGCGGCTAATATCAGGGACGCCTGTTGGGTTAGGGATGCTTGGCATCAAGAGCAGCTAATATCAGGGACGCCTGTTCTCAGAGTTAGGGATGGCTGGTGTGAGGAAACGGCCGGCGTTAACGATGGCCAATGCCAGGGACAGCTGGCCACAGGGAAGGCTGGTGGCGTTCCCAGAACGAGCAGGGTGGCAGACCGGTCCGCTCGTCACCAAGGTGGCAGACCGGTCCACTCGTCACCAAGGTGGCAGACCGGTCCACTCGTCACCAAGGTGGCAGACCGGTCCACTCGTCACCAAGGTGGCAGACCGGTCCAGTATTCAGCAGGGTGACATACCGGTCCACTCGTCAGCAGGGTGGCAAACCAGTCCCCTCGTCAGCAGGGTGGCAGACCGGTCTACTCGTCATTACACAGCCGAGCACAGACGATAAAAACGGCATGCAGGTAGCGACCCGGTATTACGCCAGGTTTGTCGGCATGCCAAATATTCCTGTATGGTATTTAGCTTAAAGGCCTGAGGCTAAGTTACCCCTTGAGCATCAACGACGATTGGGGTGCAGCCAAGTCTCGCAAAGTAGTAAGCAGCAAGCACAGTGCGGGGCGTGCCTACTCTCAAGAATGTGAGTGGGTGCCGTTCGAGTTCAAATTCAGCTCAGCGGCAAGTTGAAACCTGTTCTGACTTGCCTGACATCAGACGCCTATGTCCGGTCCCAGTCAGAATACAGGCGCAAAGTTATCGCATGCTGTCTGACCAGGCATTATTCGCCAGACGCCTGCTGCCTGACGGCGATTGCTTGTGTCCCGTCACTGTCAGGATACAGACGCAGAACTCTCGTTACCCGATATATATATATATATATATATATATATATATATATTGTGTGTGTGTTGTGTGTCTGTGTGTGTGTGTGTGTGTGTGTGTGTGTGTGTGTGTGTGTGTGTGTGTGTGTGTGTGTGTGTGTGTGTGTGTGTGTGTGTGTGTGTGTGTGTGTGTATGCATGCATATCATTATGGCTTTATCAGGAGGTCTGGCGACACAAACACTGATTTACGATAGCTGGCGAAAAACAGTTCGTCGCCATGAGTGCCAGGCTGGAGCCTGGCGAGATCGACGGTACCATACCACGGCCGTAAGCACCACAAACACAGACAGGGCTCCGGTGTGTCTCACCACGGCGTACTGCCACACCCACACAGACAGGTCTCCGGTGTGTCTCACCACGACGTACTGCTACACCCACACAGACGGGCTCCGGTGTGTCTCACCACGGCGTACTGCCACACCCACACAGACAGGTCTCCGGTGTGTCTCACCACGGCGTACTGCCACACCCACACAGACAGGTCTCCGGTGTGTCTCACCACGACATACTGCCACACAGACACAGACAGGTATCCGGTGTGTCTCACCACGGCGTACTGCCACACCCACACAGACAGGGCTCCGGTGTGTCTCACCACGGTGTACTGCCGCGTCACCCTTACAGGCATCTACTACTCCCACATGGCGACAACCCCGCACGGGGATGCTCAAACGTCATCTCCCTGGAAACGCAAGATAATGCGCAAGCTACCGCAGACCACTCTCTGCCAGCATGTTGCATATCTACTTTCGCACGTACTCGGACGCGAGTTGCAACCATAAGTGAAAGCTCTTGAGCGCCTAATTTTTAAGGTACCATATGACAGCGCAAAAGCATTTGTTGCAATAAACAGTGTCCACCACTCACACAGTGCAGTATTAAGTCGGCTGTTATTGGACGCTACATTTTGTGTCCCGATAGTTAATGGCATGGATATTGATGGCTGAGAAATACCACGGATGAGTGAATCTGTTCAGTTCTCTCAGACATTTTTTCCGGTTTTTAAATAAAAACGCGCCCAATTGAAGGCGTCATCCAACTCCTCACAAGCTTCAGCTGGACGTGTACCGTGCTGAGGAACAAACCCATTCAGAAGTGGGGCCAATAACTGCATGTCATGGTACCCACTGAGATTTGCATGCCATCACTGCGACGAATCGACAAAAAGCAGCTTGCTTGTGCTTTGGTATTGATTCTGATTGGAACAAGAAAAGCGTATAATTTTTAACGCAGGAAATCTGAAAATAATGTATTGGGCAACATCAGGTATACGAACTGCGCAAGATGTCGAGCACATTTCACCCTTCCAGTGCATGGGTCGTTTTGAACAGGATTATTTCAATGACAAGCTGAATGCTTCGAGCAACTAACTGCCCTCCAATATTCCTCAATGAAGAAGTATACATACGATGTCAGAAGATAAGGGTGAAAGCAAGGCCATGCGAGGGCATGGTGGGTCAACCAATACCAATTTAAATTGTGAAATATTGTCATGTGTCACGCAAGATAACCTCAAATGGCTTAATGACGTCTCAATGTTTCTGTTCAGTGTAATAGCTATTGGACAACATACAAATAGGGGCAGAACAACCAAAAAACGAAGCCAATGATGCACTGGTCCAAAACGACTGTGGACGACACTGAGCCGTAACGCGTTCTATCCCGCAACGCCTGGAATGGAGAGAGTATAATAACCGTCCCCCCCCCCTCCCCACCCCCACCCCTCTCCAGTCGCGCAGGCCTCAACTGGTGATGCCACCACTCGGCAAACTAAAACTAAACGACGACGGGATGAAATCACCCCTCGGGAGGCCACAGATTACACTACGCCAAACGTGGGACAATGTGAATAGGAAGCCCCCCCGATTTGATGCAGCCATGCATGAAACTAAACATTCAATCATCCAAATCATCGCGTGTGTACTGAGCACTACATCAAGCGCACCAATTTAGAGGGAAGTTGACATGTGCTAAATGATAAAAGAGCTGAATAGGGCGAAGATAAAGCTAAACAGGCTGATCTATCACCACTGATATCACTCGCCTCGGCACCAAGTACAGCGGTAGGCAGGTATGTACGGCCAAAATTCACTTCACGGCCGGAATAGTACCTACCGGGTCAGCAGCAGTGCATTCTGTGATTTGCATGGCGTGACGTACTCCCATCTACAATGCAAATATCTTCTTCCCGAGGCTCTAGAGACGATATTCGTGTTCCTTGGTGTGTCTCGAGCAGCGTCAATGCAGGATCTGGCTATGCTTAGGCTTCATTTTCGAACCAGTATGGCCCGATGACGCCTTAGCTGCTGAAAGCTAACCCGGGCGGTGCATGTTTGCTGTGTATGGATGCCTCGTGCACTTCTTCGGGTCTTGATGTACCTCAGAACGCACAGTTCTTGCGACTGATGTGTTTGTCAAGATAAAAGTGTGCCTCGTCTGTGTCTTGTCGGGTGCGACAAGAATAGAGCTTCAGGTCTGGCCTTGCGATTCTCCGAGGGGATGAGTACGCTAAGCCCACTCTGTGTGCCTTTTTTCTCAGTGGTGTCCTCGGGCTCCTAGCTGCAACTAACCTTACCGCATCGATTCTAGAGCGTTGGGGCAGAGCGAGGGCGGCTCTTTGATTGGTTCTGATGGTGAACGCCACCGCATTATCTAGATTTATATACAGTTTTGTAAATTGCAGACGTACCAGGAGCCTTCGGGACAGCAAACCCATGCTTGAACCTCTTTTGAATTACTCCAAGGCTTTTAGTTTCTAGATAAAGCTCGACACAGCGACATCTCTGTTTGATAGTTAATTGCATTAAGTCTCTTAATATTAGAGCCAAAAAGGCTGACCAATCAAAAAATGAAGCATTGCGATCACAATTATATATATATATATATATATATATATATATATATTACATGTATTACTATTACTGTACGTGTCACGTGATCGGTTTTATAGTTCATCACTAAAATCCACCTACGCTTCATTCACATGTTACTTGCTTTGATATCACATCAAATTGTAACAACGATGCTACCACGAGTGATGGCTATCTTTTGGGTTACTATTCAACTCATTGTGTTTCAAATTCGGTCTTCCCGAGACCTTTCATGTTCGCATCTGATCCCACAGTTGCTTCAGAATGCGGAGATCAAATCTGAAAATGAAAGGCGTCGGAAGACCGAATTCAAAACCAAATGAGTTGAAGAGCAGCCCGAAAGATAGCCATTACTCATGTTCGCATCGCTGCGGATGTACACTTTTGGTTATTACCCCAGTCTCTGTTAAATCAAAACAAGTACTACATTCTCTGGACGGCCATTGTCGTACAAGAATGCACCATTTTCGTATTTCTGATCTGTGTTGAATACTTGAGCTAATTTTGTAGCAATTCAAATTTAATCTGAAGGCCTGAATACACTTGCAAGGAAATATATTGTATTAAAAATCGCAATTGTTTGCCCAGTTCTGCGTCCAGTCCACCTTCTCCTTCATTGTGACTTACCACTTTTGAAAATGAGCGCCGAACATGCGGCCAGCGATCCGCATTGAAAAGCCTAACAACCCTTGCTGGAGATAAGCAAACTTAGCATACAAGAAAATAAACCCAGTGGGCGAGCAGAAGCCGAAGGTGCGGAGCAGTCCAGTTGCTGTTGGCTGGTGGAAGGCCAGCTGTATGTTACAGGGCAGTATAGTGTGGTGCTGGGTGAAATGGAGCAGTCCAGTTGCTGTTGGCTGGTGGAAGGCCAGCAGTATGCTACAGGGCAGTATAGTGTGCTGGGTGAAATCAACGTAGCCGCCCTCGCCTGTCAGACGTCATGGCCTTCGGCAACGCAACACGCAGTGAATGAGTGACCCCAGGTGCGATCCGTCACAATGGCACCAGAGGGAATGTGGCGGCGACAGATAGGTCAGGTACCATTTTGCGTTGGGAGGAAGGGCTGTGGTGAGGGGCCGTGGTGAGGGAACTTGGTGAGGGCCTTGGTGAAGGAACTTGGTGAGGGCCGTGGTGAGGGAACTTGGTGAGGGCCGTGGTGAGGGAACTTCGTGAGGGCCGTGGCGAGGTAACTTGGTGAGGGGTCTTGGTAAGGGAACTTCTGATGAAGGTAATTGTTCGGTCTGGAAAAGGTCAGATATCGTGGGAGACAGCATTCTCTTCGCCTGAATGGACGAACAGTCTGGAATCGCCGTGCGCACGTTGCCGCACACAGTCGCAAATTCGACCCCTACCGACGTGACCAAGGTCGCATAGCGAATCGGAAGCAGCTCGCCGGCAAGCGTCACACAAACGAACAGCTGCCATTCCGGGCTGGGCAGGGCCAGCCGTAACGACCCGCTGGCTGTGGGCGGGGGAGTGGTGCGGGCGGTCGGGCAGCGACGGCGGCGCCGCTGGCGACCCGCCCTCCCCAGGGGCGCGAGGGTCGCCTGGCGCCGTGAGCCGCACCGCCCGACACACCACCCTTTTTATCAGCGGCCAAGGCTGCCGGCGGAGGCTGGCTGCAGCCGGCAGCGGGCCGGCGGCGAGCCAGCGGCGGGCTGGCGGCGGGCCGGCGGCGGAGCCAGCGGCGGGCTGGCGGCGGGCCGGCGGCGGGCTGGCGGCGGGCTGGCTCAGCCGCAGCGGCCGGCGGCGGGCTGGCGGCGGGCTGGCGGCGGGCCGGCGGCGGGCCGGCGCCACCGTCGGCCGCGCGCCGGAGAAATCGCGCCGCCGGCTAGAAACGTCAGCCGGCAGCGGCGTGATGTGGCGCACACGACCGGCCGGCTCTCCCGCCGCCGCCGCCGCGCCATACTACGGGTCGGCACGGCAGCCGCCGTCGGCCACGCCGCCGACGCAGGGTATCGCCGCTGCTCTCGGCCCCACACCCCCCTTTTCCAGAAGGTTTTCCCCCCCCCCCCCCCGCCACAACACCCCTCTTCCCGCGGGGTCCCCCCCCCCCTCCCCCCCCAAACACCCCCTAGAGGAATCCCCCCCCCCCCCCCCCACCACCCCCCCCCCCCCCCCGCCCCCCCCCCCCCCCCCCCACCCCCCCCCCACACAAACCCGAACGTTCTCGGGCCGACACACCACTGTTCGTGCAGAGTGTCGTCGCCACTCTCGGGCCGACACACCACTGTTCCGCCACACCCACTCTGTCCGGGCATGTTAGAGCTGCGGGTGTTCAGTAAATGTATGCCAAAGTTTTTGTCTTCCTTTGCCATAACGTGATCTGCCATACAGCACCGCTGCATCAGCTGACTCTGCCACACATCACTGCTGAGCCAGCTGACTGCCACATAGCACTTCTGTGCCAGCGGACTCTGCCACACAGCACTGCTGAGCCAGCTGACCGCTATACAGTACTTCTGTACCAGCTGACTTCAGCTCCAGCACAGGAACGTCTGGATCTCTGTTCTACATTTGCGATGCCTTTATGATGTGTCCGAATGGTTATAGGCTCTATGGGAGGTGGCGATATCCGTGTTGCTAGTTTGAGCCCACACATCGATACTTTTTGCAGGTTTACCGCAAGCACACCTCACCACATTTGTGTCCTTAAAGACCTACATAAAGCGAATGGCTTTTAACAGAACGCTCCCATTTGCAAACGTGAATTTCCCCCCCCCCCCCGTTTTTTTTTAACGTTCAAGCACTCATTCAGTGGCCGACGACTCAAGGCCGGATTCGCTTCCTTCATAGAACCGTATGTGCACGGAGACGCCTGGTGCCAAATGGATAATCGCCCACGGCTCGTCAGCATTCCTCTCTCCCTCTCTCTCTCTCTCTCTCTCTCTTTTCTCTCTCTCTACCACGGACCACATCCATTCATTGTTTCGTCCTCTTCTCCCTTCCTGCTCGCTCCCTTCACTGGTATATCACTCGCTCTACCTCTCCTCATCTCAGTTATCCTTTGTGCATTTCCATCGTTCTTATTTCCAACAATTATCTCGTGTCTCTGTCTGTGTCTTTTTGTCAGACCGGATATCCACGTGTGCCAATCGTTGTTGGGCAGGTCGTGCCGACCTGCTCTGACCTGCCGACCTGCCGACACATCAATTTCAGCCAGGGAACCTGAGGTGCCGCTCTAGGTCGGCCGGCACTCCAAATGTCTTGGTTCAGTGTGCCCCTGGACATTATCTGGGCCCGTACAAAATTGCGGCTCTCTGAGTGAGTGTCCTACTGAAGCCAAAGGACGAAGATGGTGCCGGAAAGGTGTGAGACAGCTGCAGTCAAGACCTGAGGTTAGTGCTGCCCACGATACACTTGCAATTCTCGTTTCCCTTTGTGTCTTGTTGGCGCGCAAAAATCAAAATCTTTCTCGAGGTCGGGGAATATGTAGATCAATCGGATTTGTTCATATATGCACGAACCCTGTTATATGCACGAATCCTGGGCTGTCCAGATTTCCGATCCCTTGGCATGTAATTACGCATTTGTGTTATGTTCGGGGCAGGGTCAAGGTAGGAAATGGCAACAGCATGTCCGTTCTGCAAGCTTCCTCGGGGCATCAAATAACTCGTGCACATTTTCCTTACGGAGCTGGTGACAAAGCCACATTGAGTAGATGATGCAGGATTCGTTACGTCTGCCATGCAGTCGAGGCAGAATGAACGCAATGTTTGACAGGGCCGAGTATAATTACAAGAGCATGGACTGTCCGGAAAATATCGGTGGCAGGGGCGGTGTTTGCTCATGGTAAAACACCATATCCCATGCCCAAAACTGACGGCATCTTGTTTGTCCTGTGCTTTTTGCCAAACCTTGATGACCCGATTAACGACCTGGTGCCGTAAAATAATGACCCGCGATGCGGTCAGGTCCTGACCGCTACCTTCCTCGCCTTCTCTCACGTACGCGTGTCACTGTCAATAAAATGTGCAATTAAATGCTCCGGAAACATTTTGAATGCGCAGTGAACCCAGGCGGAACGACCAACCGCAAGACGTTGAAATACCAGCGTGGTTTGACATGCATGGGTGAGTACATGGTGGTTTGGCTCGCAACTCTTCACGGCCCTTCCGGTGTGCTGTGATCCATGCCAAATAATCACTTCAGAATGGCATAAAAACGCCCAACGCACCAAAATAAATAACCAGCCCTCATCATCCTGCTCTTGAATGTATCAAAACGCAATTCCACGATTTCGATTTCGAAATCGCACAGATTAACTACCTAAAACATAAAACGTTTATATTATTACTATGCCGGGCTCAAAGCAAAATGTTTAACACCACCAACGTGCCCAATTGCTCAGATTTCGAACAATGTTCTACAATTATCTGGCAAGCAGCCATACAAGGATAATCTTAGCACCAACAGGTCTTGCACCTTCCTTGCACCTTGACCGGGGAGTCAATTCCGGATGGTTCTCGTGCAGCTTCTGAGGCACCAGTGGGGAGCGCGGTACTGTAAGTGTTATAACGGCAGTACCATGAGTGTGTGTGTGTGGGGGGGGGGGGTACTGCAAATGCTATAACGGCAATACCAACTGTCACAACTTCAGACTAGCTTTCTCTAAATGTACGTTGTTTACTCCTGTTTACAGTAGCAAAACTTTGCTTGACAGCGCCAGGATTTCCAGCAGCGGCTTGGCTGGCGATGTTTGGACACCTGCAGGCCGAGTAAGAGATGTCGACGGGTCAGTAAGAGATGTCGACGGGTCAGTAAGAGATGTCGACGTGTCAGTAAGCGATGTCGACGGGTCAGTAAGAGATGTCGACGCGTCAGGTCGCGACACATCGGCTTGTCTGGCGATATTCGGACGCTTGCGGGTCGAGTGAAGGGTCTCGACTGGTCAGGCCGTCGAGACTGATCGGCTGGCGGCGCCGCCGTCGGTGTAGCCCACATAGCTGCACATCCGGCGCATCTGTGCAGCCCACAGCTGCACATCCGGCGCATCTGTGCACCGGACGGCAGATGTTGGCGTAATTGGCGCGCCGCAGCCACCGTCGGCCACACGCTGCACCGTCCCGCGCTGGGCACGCCGCAACTCGACCGGTGAGCGCCTTCCACCGAGCTTGCGGCGGTGGATTTGTGTTTTAGGACGCGTCGACTGCGATGGCCATTTGACGCCCATCCACGGGGTTTGTGGCGGTGGATTTGTGTTTTAGGACGCGTCGACTGCGATGGCCATTTGGCGCCCATCCACTGGGTTTGTCGGCGGCTGGATTTGTGTTTTAGGACGCGTCGACTGCGATGGCCATTTGACGCCCATCCACGGGGTTTGTGGCGGTGGATTTGTGTTTTAGGACGCGTCGACTGCGATGGCCATTTGACGCCCATCCACGGGGTTTGTGGCGGTGGATTTGTGTTTTAGGACGCGTCGACTGCGATGGCCATTTGACGCCCATCCACGGGGTTTGTGGCGGTGGATTTGTGTTTTAGGACGCGTCGACTGCGATGGCCATTTGGCGCCCATCCACTGGGTTTGTCACGTCTGCCGGCCACTGCCGGCTCCGTCTGCCGGCTCCGTCGGCCCGGCTCACGGTACCGTGACCTCTGCCGACAGGCTCATGAAGCCAATGTATTACATACACACATACGCAGGGCCGGAGATCTATCACCAAGCCAGAGGCATCCAAGTCCTTATTTTTAAGACATATTTTCACATTTAACAGGGAAAATGACAACTTAACATTAACAGGGTACCAAACCAGGAAGGGGGGGGGGGGGGGCGTTGAAACCCCAACCCACCCAGGATCTTCAGCTATGTACACATATTTTGTATTTCAAACCAGTATTATCTGCCGCCAACACGCCCATAAATTTTGTTGTCGATGATCGCCGTGAACAGACTCGGGTAATTGTGGAAATTGCCACTGTTGATGTATTTCTCATTCCGAATATCAATACTGATGCAGTATTTGGAGGTAAAACTCAAAGCTAATATCTGTTGTTTCCGCAATCTCCAAGAATCGGCGTGGAATATGGCCAAGACCAGATTCGAACGACTTACGCCAGCACATCTTCGTGTTGAAAGCGGGCGATCAGGGATGTCGGTGCATCATTTTCCACAGGATATTGATGTGAAGAACTTGCCTCCGCTCTTCCACCACTGCGGGATCTCCGCGCACCACACTAGGTGCTGTGTGACCATGGTGCACATTGCATCTGTTTGTTGGAAATCAGTGACGATGCCATAAGGTGGTTCTGAATACGGTTGCGAAGTTGTTAAAAACGCTGGAGTTGTAAAAGAGCGTGCCTCGTGTTGCGCCAGTGTTTGTACCTCGCCTGAAGCAGGTGATGTTCGGCGGAAGACATTATTGAGTCACCAGTTCCGCATCCTTCCTAGCAAGTGAACTACATCAGCAGTCAACTTGAGGCGGGAAGCATGGCAAATAAACACCCGTGCGAGCCAGAAGAAACTCATACTGGTGTCGCGCTTGCTAACGAAAATATTGGACTTTAATTGGCTTTAATGTCTACTATCAGTATGCAAGCGCTGACTTAGTTCTTCAGACCTGGGCATTGGGGAAAAATGTATCATGTCATGGAAATGAGATCAAGTGACAATTGAAGTAATACACGTGCCAAATGGGAGCACACATTAATTTTAATCGATGTACGAATTGACGATGATATTGGTGATACCAAAACCCATTTTTAAAATAAATTTTCAGTTCATGTTGCGCAACTAACCGAACTGGAACACATCCAGCAAATGAGCCAGGATTTAGTGGTCCATTGCGGTTTTCGATGACCACTTTGGTTTCGAGGCTCCTTGGGATGCACCATCGCATCGCAAAAACGAAGGTAGGCACGGTGCCATCATTCCCAACTAGTGACAGTAATTTATCGCTTTAACTTCGGCGATAATTTGTAAATGGTGGTGGAAGTCCTGGGGCGTCCTGGTCAGTGCGCCCAGTGATTCCAGCGGATGTGCCAAGTGGCCACAACGTGTGTCCGTCCCCAGAAGAGAATGTAGCCTTGAACACAGGGGAAGCAAAACCTGATGACGCGTCGCGCAGCCGATCTCAGATATTGATATCGCCGACAAGATCATCACCATGATCGTTGGTCACAAAGTGGCTGGAAGCGGCCGCGCGAGTACATCCTTGGTGCACTGAGCAATGAAGCAAGAGGCAAAACTTCATCAACTGCCAGCTACCACGGGGAAACTTCCCAGCGCATAATCATTGATGCAGTTGGCAACTACGACTGAATATTAAACCACCGATGAGTTCAACTACCTGGTTTGGAGGGGTCAAATCAGTTTGCTCGGTACAAAATATCCTCAGGCCGACATACGATATTGACGATATATATGCGATATATACATATACGATATATATAAGATATATTGACGATACACGATACTCACGATATACGATATTGATGATATACGATATTAACGATATACGATATTGACGATATATTGACGATATATTTACGATAACTATACGATATATACGATATATTGACGATATACGCTATTGATATAGGATATTGCCGAAATACGATATTGACGATCCACGATATTGCCGATATACGACATTGAAGATGTACGATATTGACGATAAACGATATTGACGATATACAATATTGACGATATACGATACTGACGATATACGATATTGGCGATATACGATATTGGCGATATACGATATTGGCGATATACGATATTGGCGATATACGATATTGGCGATATACGATATTGGCGATATACGACATTGACGATGTACGATATTGACGGTACACCATCCGGTTATGTATGTCTGTCGTCAGTGCCGGTCACGGTGGAGCACGGCCGGCTGGGCGGCGCGCACAGCCGGCCGCCGCCCGCCGGCTGACCCGGCCGGCCGGCGGCGCGGCTTCGCGGCGCCCGCCGCCGCCGGGCGGCCGCGGGCCGGCCGCCCGGCGGAGAGAGCCGGGCAGAGCGGAGAGCGCGCGCAGCGCCGCCGGCAGCGGCGCTCGCCGGCCGGCGGCGGCCATCACCTCTGGAATGTGGTACGGCGGGCCGGCCGGCGGGAGTGCCGCGGGCCCCGCGCCGCGCCGCGCCGCCCACGGCCGCCCAGGCCGCGCCGCCGCCGCCGGCCGGCCTCCGCCGCGGCGGAGGCGGCGCTGTCGCCACGTCGCAGCGGCCGCCAGACGTCTCTGCAGCGCGACGCCGCGGCTGAACTGGCAACTAATTGCTTAATAGCCTCCTACAGCATTAGGTAACCTTGGCGGCAGCAACAGCGCCGAGTGTGTGTGCACGTGTACCAACGGCTTGATATTGGCCGGCGGCAAGCGCTGTGAGTGACACACCATTCACGCGTACACTTATCGGCACAACGTCGCCACCACCGGCGTGCTTGCAAGCACAGAGGGAAACTGCAGTCGGGGACGATTGCGATATGTTGGTGGTGCCAGGCGGGTGTGCCAAGCGGGTGCCAAGCGTGTGCCAAGCGGGTGCCAGCGCGGCGCACGGCCGGCGGCGCCTGGCCAGCCGAGCGGTGGCACGGTGCCTGCCAGCGGCCGGCCGGGTGGCGAGCCCTCCCGTTTCTGGCCGCAGGCTCACGTGATATTGGAGCGGCGAACGCGGCGCAACCGGCTGGCGGCACTCCCTAAAACCAGCCCCGGCAGCGGCGGCCGGCGGCGGCCGCCCACAGCCGGCCGGCCGGCCGCCGCTGTTTCCGTCTGCGGGCCCGCATGTGTTGGGCGCCGCCCGCGTTCGCAGCACTTCTGAGGGGCGCAGCCAGTGGCGCACCCAGGCCGATCAAACGGGCCACCGTCCCCAAAATGTTTGCGTCTTTCATCGAACGTTTCGCTGCGTTCGCTGCGGTAAATAGCGGGTAAACAGTTGGTGGACAATTGTATGCAGGTTTTTTTTAGCCAATTAGCAGCTACACCTCACCAGCGTGCAAATTGTTAGAAACTCCCGTCAATGATAATGTTCAGATTCACCTTGATAGGCTTTTGAGGGATGTTTGAGGGACCTTTTGACTTCTTGAGGGATGTTCAACATGGATTTCGATCTGGGATAATCCTGCTTCACAAACCTTCTGGAACGCATGGCTTACGCAACTAAGGAAGTTGACAATGGAAATAGTGTAGATGGAGTGTATTTAGACTTCAGCAAAGTTTTTGATAAAGTTCCAGACAAGTGCCTAGTTCATCAACTGGATCAACATGGGATTGATGGAAAAGTTATAGGCTGGTTCGAAACATGGTTAAGGGAAAGGAAACAAAGGGTAGTAATGGATGCAGATCTGAATGGAAGGAGGTTCTGAGTGAAGTGCCACAGGGCTCCGTTCTAGGTCCCCTTCTTTTATCACCTTTGTAAGCACCATTGAGATATGGCTGAGGAATAATGTGTTTCAATGTGCTGATTACATCAAACTGGTAGGAATAGCTAACAATAGTGACCAATCTATCAACATTCAGCTAGACTTGGATAACTTAAGAAAGTGGGCTGATAAATGGCCAGACGTCACTCAACTCAGACAAATGGAAGGGAATGCATCTGTGGTTTGGAGGTGGGATAATTGGATATACAATGGGAGGTAGTGAACTGGATGTCATTGAACAGGAAATAATGATTTAGGCGTGTTGGCTTCAAGTGACTTTAAAGCAGAAAAACAACGTTGTTCAGCTATGAACAGGACAACTAGAATGCTAGGCATCATTAAGAGGAGTGCAAAACATAAAAGCAAGCAAGTAATGGAAAAGAATGTACTTAGCACGTGTGTGATCCTCGTGGGATATTGTGTACAATATGTACGATCATTTTGCCAAAAGTGTGAAAAGTTATATCTTCAATAAATTTATCCCATTATTTGGATACTTTGGAGTTCGTTGTCACGAGTATTTAAACTGTTTTTCTAAGGATTCAGCACGAAGCCTAATAATTTCAGCTTTATACCTTCGACTACTTTGGTATATCCAGACATAATGAAGATAACTGTATCAACCTGCACCTCTCAGGAATCGTCTCGACGAGAAATGTCGCTTATAAACAACACCAAGTGAGCTGTGACCCATAGTTTGAAAGCTATGTTCGTTTTAAAACTACGTATGTTCGTCCTTTTTAGCCTATAGGCGTTGATGTACTTTACGACCCTGGAACATAGTTCACAAAGAAGCGTGCATGAGCAGTTAATCTTACATATAATGTACGGTCACTCGGTGTTGTGATATGATATAGGACGGCGATAGAAATGCGATATGAACCCGATAGCCATGTTTCAAATTTACATAAGTACGGCAAATTGAGCACAGTTTTCGGTAAGCATTGTCATTTGAGGAATCATAGATGTGGAATGACAACATATGAACATAAATGTGCAATGTATGCATAGTTGCATGTACTGATTAAGATGAGCGAACCAAGTTAACTTCAACATCTCAGTTTTTCATTCATTCATCCGCCATTCATTCTATAACATGCCAAGCTTTTTCACAGTACTATCGTGGCACAGTCTTAATATGGGCCATGTCCCATAAACATAAATCATTTTGTACAGTCGCTTATACTGCTTCTTTCTTGTGTGTTACTCTAGTGTTCATGAAAAGAAGTATTGCAATACCAGCATAGTGGTTGGAAGCTTGCTTCCCCCAATGATTCGGGAAAATCAGTCAATTAAGCAATTGTCAGTGGATGAACGTGAACCCAGTGGCCTTGATGACTGTACTTTAAAATTTGACGTACAAATTATATTTCCTAATGCTTTACCACTACGTGCAGTCATCTGCCTCGTCTCCCTTGCTCACGGACTTGCTAGTTAAAGGGATGCATCAATTTGAATTATTCACAGGATGGTCAGTCATGAAACCACAAAGGAACAATGACAAGGCTATTTTTATCGACATGACAAAAACGCGCAGACCAGTAATCAGTTGGTTGGTTGGTTGGTTGGTTAGTTACTTGCAGGAAATATTTCAGCCCTCCGACAAACATTGTTTTCGTAATAGCGTACCTAAAAAGTAATTCGTCTGAACAGCCGGCTGGGTGAAGCGCATACAAAACTCAACTGTCTTTCAGTTTGTGTGTGTGGGGTGGGGGGGGGGAGCCGCAACCGTAGTTAGAGCCACTGCCGGATTTATAATTCAGCGAGGGGATGGGGCGGGGCGTAATTTTGAAGGGTTGTTTCCCGGACGGATGCCACTGATTCAGAAAACTTCAAGGAGGGGCGTGCAGTGTGCTCTCTAATGTCCTGAGCGAGCACCTTTTTTTCACTCAGAGGGGTGCCTTCGGCTGAAAAATTACAGAAGAGAGAGAGAGTATGGGTGCACTCGGGCGCCCTGAAGGAGCAGCAGCGCTAACAGGTGCCGCTCAGCAGGGATCAGTGGCTCAGGATCAGCCACGGTGGACAGCTCCAACACGGGTCGGCTCAGCTGGCGCCAGCAGGGATCAGTGGCTCAGGATCAGCCACGGTGGACAGCTCCAACACGGGTCGGCTCAGCTGGCGCCAGCAGGGATCAGTGGCTCAGGATCAGCCACGGTGGACAGCTCCAACACGGGTCGGCTCAGCTGCCGCTCAGCAGGGATCAGTGGCTCAGGATCAGCCACGGTGGACAGCTCCAACACGGGTCGGCTCAGCTGGCGCCAGCAGGGATCAGTGGCTCAGGATCAGCCACGGTGGACAGCTCCAACACGGGTCGGCTCAGCTGGCGCCAGCAGGGATCAGTGGCTCAGGATCAGCCACGGTGGACAGCTCCAACACGGGTCGGCTCAGCTGGCGACGAACAATTCTGAGAAACACGCCATCACGTCACCCATTTCAGTGTTGGCATGATTATAACGCCTGCGAATCGCCGCGGTGCCCTCATCTACAGCGGGTCACACCCGTCACACTGGAGCCACCCCTGATATACAGCGGGTCACACCCGTCACACTGGAGCCACCCCCTGATATACAGCGGGTCACACCCGTCACACTGGAGCCAACCCCTGATATACAGCGGGTCACACCCGTACACACTGGAGCCACCCCTGATATACAGCGGGTCACACCCGTACACACTGGAGCCACCCCTGATATACAGCGGGTCACACCCGTACACACTGGGACACCCGCCCCCTGATATACAGCGGGTCACACCCGTACACACTGGAGACTCCCGCCCCCTGATATACAGCGGGTCACACCCGTACACACTGGAGACACCCGCCCCTGATATACAGCGGGTCACACCCGTACACACTGGAGCCACCCCTGATATACAGCGGGTCACACCCGTACACACTGGAGCCACCCCTGATATACAGCGGGTCACACCCGTACACACTGGAGACACCCGCTCCCTGATATACAGCGGGTCACACCCGTACACACTGGAGCCACCCCCTGATATACAGCGGGTCACTCCCGTACACACTGGAGACATCCGCACACACGCGCCCATGTGAAGCTTGTGCAGTCCAGTGCGTGAACGTATTCTTGTTTTCGAAGGTGCGGGGTACGTTATGCACGATGCATGGGAAACAAAATTCGCTTTTCCGAAAATGGAGAGCACGAGTAAAAAGCATGCCCTTGTCCGGCACATTTGGAGGGATAAAAAGAAGCTTCCACTATTTTAGAGAAAGCATTCAACTGCTAGGTAATACAGTGTCGTCAACCTCTCACGACGATCGGTCGTGGGTGGACTAGGCAGTCCCGCTTGTTGAGGGATCTGAACCCACGATCTTACGATCACGAGCCAAACGCCCTGCTGACTGAGCTACCGCGACCCCATATTGGGAGGGAGGAAATGCACATGTTGGAAATATTGGACGGAGTCATGTCCCCACAGCCCATCCGAGGAATACACCCGTCCAGAGGCGCAGCTAAGGGAGACCGTCCCCCCCCCCACCCCCTAAGAAAATCCTGGCTGCGCCACTGCACCCACCATGCAAAGCGTAGTAACACGAAGGTAGACGAAAACCCATGATTCCACAGATGTGATGTAGCAGGTGTTGTGTGCAGTGGCCGGCGGCAGTGCAGTCCGGGCGACATGTCCCTGCACTTGTGATGTGGCCGAAGCGGCACACATCGCTGTAGAAATTCCACAGCAAATGCATAATGCATGCCAGGCGGAAAGATCGAATTGGGCATCCAGTGCGCCCATTCTGCTACAAATGTCGCTCCGTATGATGCTACTGCTACGCGATCTGTGAATTGGCCTCTCCACGTGGCTTTGCGCGTTTATCAGAAACATGCGAATAAGGTGGCAACGTCTTCTGGATGCTCACTCGGCTGGAATTGCGTCCAATTGCCGATGGAGGCAGTTGCCGACTATAAAACGGCTGATAAGGGTACAGCGCGGCCACTGATGCGCCCGTGTCACGTGACGTGCACGTGCACAACGTTGCAGGCACCTTGCAGCGCCCAGCGGCGGTGGCCGCTCCCGCCTGGAGATGACATCGGCAATGGGCGGAGGGTGGCTCCTGATGACGAGTCAGTGCCGACCACACAGCGGACCAGGGTGGGGCCAACGCAATGTGCGTCTGCCTGGAGATGACATCGGCAATGGGCGGAGGGTGGCTCCTGATGATGAGTCAGTGACGACCACACAGCGGACCAGGGTGGGGCCAACGCAATGTGCGTCTGCCTGGAGATGACATCGGCAATGGGCGGAGGGTGGCTCCTGATGAGTCAGTGACGACCACACAGCGGACCAGGGTGGGGCCAACGCAATGTGCGTCTGCCTGGAGATGACATCGGCAATGGGCGGAGGGTGGCTCCTGATGATGAGTCAGTGCCGACCACACAGCGGACCAGGGTGGGGCCAACGCAATGTGCGTCTGCCTGGAGATGACATCGGCAATGGGCGGAGGGGGGCCCTTAAAGAAGATAAAGTCCCCCAAACACAGGGGGAGGATGGGCCAACGCAATGTGGTCTGCCTGAGATGCATCCAATGGGGTGCTCCTGATGATGAGTCAGTGACGACCACACAGCGGACCAGGGTGGGGCCAACGCAATATGCGTCTGCCCGAGGTCGTACTGCACCCCTGCTATCCAGCCGATCACAACCAGTACCACACTTCCCGTCAAACAGCACACAGGTCAGTGGGCACATCGTCCGCAACAAGCAGGCAATTAGCGAAGCTTTCGGTAGCAGTGAGCACATACGCTGGTTGTGATGTGCATTGCTAATCGCTGATAGCTCAAAATGTGCTTCGTTCGCCGTTTCGGGACCAAATGTCACACGAACTATCGGCCCCCCCCCCACACGGAATTACGAGCACATCAGACGACACGACGTGTCAACCGACACCGCGCCGTCACGTTGTGCGTCACCGTCCACTTCCGGAGCGGCGAGCGGACGAGCGGAAGGGCGAGCGGCGCGAGTGTTGTCCTACCGGCCCCTGCTATCAGGCTACGTCGGCCAGTCGCGACGGCGGCCGGCGGTGTCGAACAGCGCGGCCACACACACTCGCGCACACAGCCGGCTTCCGGTCGGTGCCCGGCTGTGGCGCCACAACACCCACAACACAACACAATCGGCCGGCCGGGAGGATGTTGCGCAGCCGCGCGGCCGCGAGGTGCGCCGGATGTGCGACAGTGCCGAACACACCAGTGGGGACGGAAGGCGGGAACTGCCAGGCGGCTGGTGGCAAGGCAAGGCTGGTGGCAACAGCAGGGAACGGGAGGGAGAGGGGAGAGAGAAATCAGCCAAGAAATGCATGGATTGAATGCATGAAAATTAATGCAAGAAATGCTTCACAGCAAAATCCTTAATCACCATGTATTCATGCGTGTGTATATGAGTAATGCAATGGCGGATCGAGTGATGCAGTGCAATGTAATGCGGTTGATGATCCACAGTTAACAAACCCTGTTTTTAATGCGCATAATAAATGGAATACAATACATCTTTCAGCTAAGGGCAAAGGTTCACTTTTCGATGAGTTCGGACATTTGTGAGTCCCGGAGCTAATAACTACCCTAGATCCGGCCATGCCCTCTTAAAATGCATTACCCAGTTCATTGCAAGTCGATTGACAGTTCACGTGGTGCACTTCGATGCACCCATAACGAGTCAGATCAGATCAACACGGTACCCCATTTTTGTGCATACACAATGGTCCAAATTATTTCTTTTTTAATATATAAGTGCTCTGAGTTTCACATAAACCCTGAATTAAACTGCAGTGCCAACAATACCCCAGAGTGATTCCAATACCCCAAAAAGGTCACTCGAGGTCACTAGTGGTCAGCTGAGGTGAGTGACCTTCATAAGGTCAAATGCATGCTGAAGTGTATGTATTTTGACGTGAAGATGTCTGAAGCACGCAACAACGGTCATCGGATACCCTACTGAGTACATGCTGAATTGGAGTTGATAGCAATTCGGAACGATGCACTGTTCAGAAACGATGATTTGACTTTGATCTCCACTAGGTCAGTGATCTTCAACGATATAAAGATGAAACCGTCACCAAAGTTATCAACCGACTGATTTTCTATAGCTATGTAAATTTACGTGACGCAGCGCGCCGCCATTTCCGCTCTGTTTTGAGACAATTTCTGAGCGGGATCAATTTCACCCCACTCACCCGAGAGGGTGTTAAATTTCACGAGGCTTGGAGGACGTATCCACCGTCCCTGGATCGACAACACCCATGTCCCTACCGGCCATAATAACTCTTTTAGAATTCATGATATTCCTAATCTTTTTCCAAGGCATACCACTGAATTTTAGCTTCCAGTTTTCTTTCTTACTAAAAGTAGGCTGGTGTGCGACACTGGCTGAGTCTCTCGGACCCCTGCCACCGTTCTGATACCATGGGCTGTGATGGTGTGTGGTGCAGGACAGATGAGGAGGCAATCTGACTAGACTATTCATCATATATAATGGTGGGCGACCGCAAATATATTCTGCCTACTCGTAACAAACAGATCAAATACAGAGCTCTTCTGTCTCGGGTTTCATGGTGAAACATTTAATGACTGACCGCATTGAAAAAGCGGTACGGCTCTGAGACTTGGAATTTGTGCCCTAATATCGCCAATAATGCAAGGCAGTGTCCATTCCAGAAGTAGATGATATAGATGGAGGTGCTGAGCCACAGTTTAATTCTGCTAGTTTTTGTTTTCAACCTGACATTTTGTGGAAAGGCGCGATCTTGTGAGGCGACGATTAGTTCAAATGCAATGCAATATAGCACATTTCTTTGCAGCACACAGAAGTAATGCCTGTCCTTTGAAGAGCTCACCCAGATTGGGCTTGCTCCGATACTGGGAAACATTTCGATCCAGCACTAACCTATCAATTAAATGTGCTCAATAACCCGATATGCATTGCACATCACCTGTACTTACCTTGTGCTAGCTTTTGTTATCATTCTTTCCACCTGCATCCTGAAACAAAAGTGACAATCATGTAAGTGCGAGCCACACTCACACCCATCGGCGCTGAGCGCTCGTGACGGGCCGTTCCGTTTGATGGGCACGGTGGTCACATTTGAGCAGCGTCTTCACAGTCAATCCCACTGAGCTAACGCTAAACTGTGCGATTGCCAGCGCGAGCGAAGGCTGAGTCGTCATACTGTCGTGCACGTACAATCAGCTCAGAGCAACGCGAGCAGCAACACCATCAGTCGGATCCAACTGCCACGTTTTTTCTTCTTTTTTGGTGTGAAATTCTTTTTTGACATGGCGTTTCACGTCCTACTTTCTTCTATCGGAAGGAGAGTTACTATTGACATTCGACTTTGATCAGCTTCTGTCCCAATATATCATGCCAAGTGTTCGCATTTGCTTGCGGTTCTATGGTGCGACGGACAACACGCCAAACGAAGTGTCACGTCACCCCACACCCCCGTTCTGCGCGATGGAAGCTGCGCGATGTATGTGTGTGTGTGTGTGGGTGTGGATGGGGACGTTGACGCACTTGTTTCAATCGCGCAGAACGGGGATGTGGTGTGGCGCGACGCTTCGTGTCACGCCACACCCCCGTACATCCAGTTCTGGTTTGGTTTGTGTCGCGCCACATCCCCGTTCACCCCGTTATGGGTTGGTTTGTGTCACGCCACACCCCCGTTCACACCGCTATGGTTTGGTTTGTGTCGCGCCACCCTCCCCCCCCCCCCGTTCTGGTTTGGTTTGTGTCGCGCCCCCCGTTCACCCCGTTCTGTTTTGGTTCGTGGCGCGCCACACCCCCGTTCTGCGTGACGAACACAAGAACGCCGCACGGAGCGTCGCGTCACGTCACACCCCCGTTCTCCACAGGGGAGAGAGAAAGCGATTTTTAGACGCGTGCCGAACCATAAAGGTCATTTGCGCCGCCCTTGGTTCTCCATAGTGGCCCAGCTGTATGACTCTGGAGGGACTTGGGCTCCTCCGAGGAGAAAGTCAACTTCTCCGACGGACGTTTCATTATTCAACGACGAAGAATCGATAAACACGTCCGCTTAATATGATTGATGATACTACTTCATCAACCAGGGGAGGATAGGATTAGTTGTGCCACTGGGTAAGTTGACCTCGATCTGTTTCTCGATACCCTAACGGTATCCGGCCCGGCCTGCCATCTAGTGCAGAAAGGTGGAATTAAGTCTCCTCTCACCGCAACCTGACTCTCGGTAAGTCGATCGTTTTTAGCTGAAGTAAAACATTTATGCCACCGTAAAAGTAGCTTTTACCAGACCAGCTGAGGCGTGTTCATTAGGGTGCATCGTCAATTACAGAATGGTTAGCATGAGTGCAATTATAGCGGAGCATGCTCGAAAACCCCGGAAAACACCCATTAAATTCGAACTAACTCTTCTCGACTAAATTGAAAACTATGCAATCAAACTGCACATTCTGTATGGTGTTTTAATCAACAGGGCAATCAGCGTATATTGGTGCTGTTTTGAACCAAATAGCATAGTTCCTTGGACAGATAACGCCGACAACAGATTGCCTGGTATCTGAAATGGCATACACATCATACAGGCTTTATGTTGCCAGCTACTATGCTGGTGGCTGGCCGATCATGCAAATATTCAGGACTATCTGACCGTTACAGTTAATACGATGAGTTGAACTGACTGATTCCTATATTCTCATAGTCGGCGGAGATGACAGAATAAGGGGCGATAAATGTATGTTCATATGTATGTAATGTCCCTCAGCACCCATATGATGGCTATTGTGGCCAAGCGTTCCAATGGTACATATCACACCAAGCGTTACGCTACACAACAGTGCATATGGCAAGCAAACACGGTGTGGGCGCGGTGCTCTAAAAGCAAAAGTTAATACGTGAAGAGCATGACAATGAGGGTGGGTAAAAGTTGATCGCACGAACCGTGCAACACTGCCGCAGTGCTCGCTGTGTCACCAATCAACGGTAGCAGGGAGCTCTACATGGGGCGCAGTCAGCCGTGCACTGCCAGCTGACAAGTGGTCCCAGTCTCCGCGTCTCTGACTGCCCGTGGTGTGTCGCTCAAAGTTATTGCGGCGAGTCACAGGGAGGAACGCTTCGCGAACTCGGTACGGACTCGAGATAATTGCAGGTGACGCGAGCCGGCAGCGCGGGTTGCACGCGCAGTCACGCTGTTCCTGCAGGTCAGCCCAAACCTGAGACCGCTGGGTGACGTCTCGCATGTGAGAAGATTGCGCACGACGGCGACGTCCCTTTCTTTGACGAGATGCTCCACATATGACCGCTGGAGTTGACGTAGAACTGGGGTGATGTGGTCACGTCGGTTAGTTGGGGTCACGATTCTGGCATCGTAGTTAAGGACTCGCCGCGGCTTGCGCCTCATAGTGGAGTTGCAGCTTCCACGTACGGTAAAGCAGTAAGGCGATGTAGGAAAAGACCACGCATCCCACCGTTGTCTTGCTGCCTCCCGGCAGGGTTGTGGGCTGTTTCGACGGGGCTATCAGGACGCGGCAGGAATTCCAGCAGGTTGCAGCGACATGTTCTCAGGCAAGGCTGGAGTCCACAGTGACGTCCAGGAGCTTGGTGTTAGCCACAGGCTTTTTCAGTGTGCCGCCCATAGAGATGGTGAAATCATGTGGTGGTCGTCTCCGGCTGGATCTGACCAGCAGCAGTTGGATTTTTTTCAGGTTCAGTTTGAGCTGGCTTAGGCGGAACCACTGCATTGCTGAGCCGAGCGACAGAAAGGAGAATTATTTCCATGTTGGTGAATCGGAGGAACTAGTGCTGCTAGTTCAATTCATCGTTGGACCTGTGCAGCGACGTTGTTTCATATCAAGCGGAACTGGACTTGTCAGGACGGTGCCAAGAACCTGTACAAAAATGTGCTCCTAACAGAGCTCCTTCCGCGCCTGGCAGAGCTGGTGAATCCAGAGATACAGCGCAATAGGTACTCTGCTTACTCTGAGGCGCAGCTTCTTGCAATGTTGTCGGACGAGAGCATGGCAATTGTGAGAGGGCGGTGCCTGCAGCACTGCGATTCCGGCTCAGGGACGAGACACCGGATCAAGTCTGTCCGTTTCAGTCTCCCTGCCGTTCAGAAGAAGCCAGCGGAGTACATAGAGATCGCTGCGATTCCGGCTCAGGGACGAGACACCGGATCAAGTCTGTCCGTTTCAATCTCCCTGCCGTTCAGAAGAAGCCAGCGGACTACATAGAGATCGTCGACTGGGAGAGTGAGACGACCTCCGAGCCTCCGATAACCCTCACCATGTCAGACTATCATATCAGAGGCATCGTCCATGCTCCTCTCAGCATTCCAGCGTACCCTGTGCACACGCAAGCCGTTGGGAGAGCGGTTCAGCTGGTCACCGCAGCCTCTCAGAAGGTGATCTACGTGGAAGCTGTCGAGACTGCTACGCAAGTGCGACGCTACGGCACAGGAGTGACTTTCCGAGTCCCTTCCGCAAGGGAAGCTACTAGCTGGACCGTGCATCACACCTTACTGCTGATGGTGTGGACAATTGGCATGAGCGAGCGACGTGTCCCATTGTCGTACAATCCCTACACGATGTTTTACAGTACATAATTATAATGGTGCGGAATGTAGGTTAACACTGTTCATAATCATGAGTCATGGTATTGGATAGCTCTTCTAAAAGCATCAACTGAATTGAGTAGGCATTTATGACAGGTTTTATTTCCCTATTATCAGCATCTAATGTGGGTAGGTGTGGTGAACTGGAGCTGTCCGAACAGTCAGCACAAAACCAATCCTCACATGCATAGATACACACCAATGACTAAAACTATTCTTCCGTTCAAGGTAGTAACCCACGCCGACATATGTGTTACCATGCAACGTAGGGCAATGCGCTTATCGCCTCGTAAAACCTGCATAAATGTGTTTGTCTCCGAAGAGGGTAACTACACTGGACAAATAGCGTACACATATGCACTGTAAATTGATAATGTTTGGCAGTGTTTTGTTTTCAACTAAGCTTTGGAATTTCTTACGACAGCATTACAGCGAAATAAAGTCAGAATGATTGTCCGAATCATGTTCCGTGTCGAAACATTTCACTCGGGATCGGATTTGGTTTCAGGTAAAAAAAAAGTAGTCAGAGGTAGTTAACCTAGTTAACCTTGTTTGACATTGGAAAGGTCATGTACCGTTAACAAATGACCTTAAAACATTGGGACTGGCTGATTGTCCACTGCATACCAAAACGTCCTATCTGATGCATACTTACCGCCCTACAACTGCAAATACGCCCACTTTTGCGTAAGCATGGTTCTGAATTCCTCCAAGGATGACGTCATAGCTTAGTGACCTGACATGACCTGGGTCAACTTATTCTTCGAGAGACACGCAACTGATGCATCATCAGGGATGCCAACTTTGAGCGAGATGCCGCGCGCCGTTTTCTCGTGGTCCCGGGAAACCCTACAGAAAAAGGGTGGGGGAACCACCCGGATATGAGCTCACATTCAAACCTATCAAACCCTAAAGAAAAGGGTGGGGAAACCACCCGGATATGAGCTCACATTCAACGGTATCAGCCATAATTTTCCAACTAACCGGCCGATTGTGCTCACAGCATAAGAAAAGGTAGAGGGTATCTTGCTGATTAATAACACGTTGGTGAATGTGCTTTTGAACGTGTAGTTTTCGATTTAGTAAAAGTTTGCCAATAGATGGCAGCACTTCCGATCCCAACCTATACATGGACTCGGGGCATCTCGAGTTAATTCGCGTTTGATGGGTGTTTTCCGGAATTTTTTAGTATGCTCAGTTACAATTTCACCCATGCTTCATCAATTTCAGAAAAAATAACTCCTTCCACGGCACACCCTGGTGTTCATCCCCTGCCTACTGGCATTTGCATCTAGGGCAGTTGCGTTTTACTTAGCGCATATGTGAGCATTAGACTGCGCCGTTCGAATTGAGTGTTGTCGCATCGAGTACCGAGTGATGCGGCAATTCTTAAAGTTGGACGTGAGCGGGGAAGTTGAGCTGCTAACGAGTAGGACAAGATGAGACATGGTTCATCTGACCCCAGACATCCTACGTCAACTTTGTTCGGGCTTAGGCACGACACTATTACTCAATATCGTAGCCCAGCGGGCATATTGGATGACGGCTTTTGAGGAACGAACAGATGCGTGCTATTGGAAAGAATCGACCTAAAAATGTCACGTTCACAACTTTGGGACAATTCTGGAGACACTACCCTGCGGCGGTGAAGCGATATCGATGTTGCTTTGATCCGTCTTCGATATAAAGATCGATTGATGTTCTGATCTATCAATGTTCGGATTCGTACGGCTCCAGAGCCATTAATCGGTGGGCACGCCCCCAGATAAGTATTTACTTTGGTCTTAATATGGCTCAGAGGAAATCCTACTGACTTTCGGTCAGGTTACGAGGGCGGTATTTAGAAAACAAACAAAACTTCTGATGGGATGTTCATGAAAAAGGGACAAAAAATGTACTGGTAAACTGCACAATCTCCTCCCCCATGCACGTCATCCCATTAGTCACTTTTCCCCACGTCTTATTTCAGCTCGAAACATTTTCGTCCTAGCTCCAGATTCATGTTCGTAATAAGGGTTTACAAAAGGAAGACGACTACATACGCTTACTAGAAGACTGCAACAGGAAGGAGGGACTCACAACTGCCACAACTACAGGATTGTGGCAGCGCACCGACCACGATTTGTGGCCGTGGATACAGCTGCCGGGCACGACAGTCACCGACCACGCTAGAGCCGGGGATACAGCTGCCGGGCACGACAGTCACCGACCACGCTAGGGCCGGGGGATACAGCTGCCGGGCACGACAGTCACCGACCACGCTAGAGCCGGGGATACAGCTGCCGGGCACGACAGTCACCGACCACGCTAGGGCGGGGGATACAGCTGCCGGGCACGGCAGTCACCGACCACACTAGGGCGGGGATACAGCTGCCGGGCACGACGGTCACCGACCACGCTAGGGCGGGGATACAGCTGCCGGGCACGGCAGTCACCGACACGCTAGGGCGGGGGATACAGCTGTCGGGCACGACAGTCACCGACCACGCTAGGGCCGGGGATACAGCTGCCGGGCACGACAGTCACCGACCACGCTAGAGCCGGGGATACAGCTGCCGGGCACGACAGTCACCGACCACGCTAGAGCCGGGGATACAGCTGCCGGGCACGACAGTCACCGACCACACCAGGGCGGGGGATACAGCTGCCGGGCACGACAGTCACCGACCACGCTAGAGCCGGGGATACAGCTGCCGGGCACGACAGTCACCGACCACACTAGGGCCGGGGATACAGCTGCCGGGCATGACAGTCACTGACCACACTAGGGCCGGGGATACAGCTGCCGGGCACGACAGTCACCGACCACACTAGGGCCGGGGATACAGCTGCCGGGCACGACAGTCACCGACCACACTAGGGCCGGGGATACAGCTGCCGGGCACGACAGTCACCGACCACACTAGGGCCGGGGATACAGCTGCCGGGCACGACAGTCGCCGACCACACTAGGGCCGGGGATACAGCTGCCGGGCACGACAGTCACCGACCACACTAGGGCCGGGGATACAGCTGCCGGGCACGACAGTCGCCGACCACACTAGAGCCGGGGATACAGCTGCCGGGCATGTGCCCGCGCACTGAACCTCGGGACTTCTCGATAGACAGCGATGAGCCGCCCAAAGACCATCTGGACAAGAGCTCTTCATACTGCTGCTGATACTAAAAGTGGCAGCTCAGTCGCGTGCACATGCCACTAAGCACCGAAAGTAACTTTGCTAAATTATCCTGCTTAAATAATCCGTGAATTCGCGAGTAGTTTTGAGTCTACTGAAGCGAATGGCAAATTCGTTTTCCCGAAAATGGATGTAAATTAGATAACATACCACAATCCTTTTGTAGTATTAGGTTTACCCCGGAGCACCAGCTACAATCATCAGTACTGTACAGCACTTATAACCAGCTCAAATTGATCCGCAGCCATGGGATACGGAGGCGCCCCATGTGCCCTCGGGGCATTCCGCACTGATTCTATGTGCATTGTGTGGAACTGATTAACCACAAATCCCCCGTGGATTGCCGGAGGCGTCGTAGAAGGGTAGTGATTACAGACATCAGCGGACCCATAATGAGTCCAATCAGCGGATATGGTTATCGACGGTGCGGCAACAAATACTCGAGCCGGCGGGAAACCCGTGCTGCTAGCAGGTCACCACATCCAATGGCACAGCAGCCATTCAGTGTGCGGACGCTGTTCGATGAAACCCGTCCTGGAGGGATGCAAGCGTCAGTTTTGAGGCTCTCAAGTATTGTGGAGGGCTAATGGTACGTCAGCATGGGGAATGTTCCCATCAGTGATATCCACATAAAACGACATCCTTTTACTTCGTAGGCGAGATAGAGCCAGGGTCATAAGACTAGCGTTCGGAAATCTGCCTTTTTACCGTGCTAATGTCCTTATAGGATAAGAAGTGATGATAATGCCCAGAAATTCCACCCACTATTTAGAAACTCGCTGCCACGCCCTCCACCTTTCAGTGATTCACAGTACATTTTGTTCTCCACCTTTCAACAATTGAAAGCTAATTTGTGTTCTCATCCACACATGTTGTGTGCATAGTGCCCGTCATAGTGATCGGCATCATTATCTTAATAAGCCAATCACCAAGTGATATTTTGGCAAGTCCGTGAGCGTAAGGGGGCGTAGGAGATGCAACTGAGCCATTTGGAGCGTAACATTATTAGCCATCTCATGTGGTGCAATTTAACGTTGCCAAAGACGTGAGAAACATTAAGGCATTGCCTCCTCCCCCACGTTCAAAGATCATAGCCTTCGCATCCCATGGATGCTCCACGCTGGAAGTTCATCTGGAATCAAACGCATCAGTTGTGTATGACCCTGGTACACGATCTGCATCATTTCCGACCAATGATACTACAAATGACGGAAGGTGCACCACACATCATGCATTGTCATTCAGGATTCGCAAACAGATCGAAGTGATTCATAAGTGAAATGATTCACCTCTTCTCGGAACAAATAGCAACCTACATTTCAGACACAGCTCCGGCTAAAGTAGCTTCACGCTACATCCCACCACTTATCGCCATGGGACGAAAATCCCAAATATTGTGACCAGATATCACTGAGGCGTAAAAG
>JAOTOM010002418.1:0-102090 GCA_034440615.1 Ashinkailepas kermadecensis
AGCAAGGGCGTCGCCACTGGGGGGGGCAGGGGGGGCAGTCGCCCCCTGCTGTCAAACAGGGGGGCGCCGCCCCCTGAAATTTGAGGAGGCCCCTATCCGGAAATGCACAGGAAAAAAGTGAGCAATGAGGCCGACGAGACACGAGAGGAGGCCTCCAAGACGTGAGAGGAGGCCCCTAATTTGAAGAAGGAGTCACCTAGGAGAGGATAGGAGGCCCCAGAAATCACGAGAGTGCCAACAATTGGCACGGAGACCCCCAGGAATGCAAAGGATGCCCCCAGGATTGCAAAGGAGGCCCCCAGGATTGCAAAGGAGGCCTCCAGGATTACAAAGGAGGCCCCCAGAATTGAAAAGGATGCCCCCAGGATTGCAAAGGAGGCCCCCAGGATTGCAAAGAAGGCCCCCAGGGGTGCAAAGGAGGCCTCCAGGATTACAAAGGAGGCGCCCAGGATTGAAAAGGAGGCCCCCAGGATTGCAAAAGGGGCCCCCAGGATTGCAAAGGAGGCCCCCAGGTTTGCAAAGGAGGACTCAAGGATTGCAAAGGAGACCCCAGGAATGCAAAGGAGGCCCCAGGATTGCAAAGAAGGCCTCCAGGATTACAAAGGAGGCCCACATGATTGCAAAGGAGCCCCAGGATTGCAAAGGAGGCCTCCATGATTACAAAGGAGGCCCCCATGATTGAAAAGGAGGCCCCCAAAATTGCAAAGGAGGCCCCCAGGATTGCAAAGGAGGCCTCCATGATTACAAAGGAGACCCCTGGATTGAAAAAGAGGCCCCAGTATTGCAAAAGAGGCTCCCAGGATTGCAAAGGAGGCCACCAGGATTTCAAAGGAGGACTCCAGGATTGCAAAGGAGGCCCCCAGGATTACAAAGGAGACCTCCAGGATTGCAAAGGAGACCCCCAGGATTGCAAAGGAGGCCCCCAGGATTACAAAGGAGGCCCCCAGGATTGCAAAGGAGGCCCTCAGGATTGCAAAGGAGGCCCCCAGGATTGCAAAGGAGGCCCCAATACGGGAAGGGAGACCTCAGAAAATGAGAGAAGGCCCTAAGACGGAAGAGAAAGCCAGTGGATATGAGTTGAGGTTTCGGAGACGTAAAAGCAGTCCCCGAAACGGGTAAGGTTCCACCAAGATAGAAAAGGATAATCCAGAAAAGTGGCCGGAAGCACCTAATTCGGAAGAGGACGATATAAGATTGGAAAGAGACCCCATGATGCACGAGGAAGCCCCTAGAATAGGAGAGAATGGCCATTAGACAAGAGGGATGGCTCCCAGGCGAGAAAGAAGGCTTCAAGACGGGTACGAAGGTCCCCAGGAAATGACAAGGTAACTGAGATAGGAAAGGCTGCGTGTAATTTGGAAGAGGAGCCACCTAAGAGAGAACAGGAGTCCACCAGGAGATAAGAGGCGAACCTTAAAATGGGAAAAGATAGAATCAAAACGCGGAACAGGAGGCCCCGAAGACGTGAAAAGGAGGCCCCTAATTTGAAAAAGAAAGCCTCCAAAAGAAAAAAGGAGGCCCCTGCCGGACTCGAGAGGAGTCCCTCGAGATGGAGTAGGAGGTCTCCAGGGCCGAATGAGGCCCCGACGACCGGAAGGAATTCCCAGGAAATGAGAGAAGGCCCTTAAAATGGGAGTGGTAGGTAGCAGGTATGGAAGGAGGCGAGGTTTCCAAAATTGAAGATCCCCTCAAGACAAGCTTTGCGAGGACAAAGGAGGAGGCCCACGAGGCGTAGCAGGAGGCCCCTAATTTGGCAGAGGATGCCCCTGGAACATGAGAGGAAGTCCCATGCCATGTTAAAGGGGCCCCAGGATGTGGGAGGAGGTCCTCCAAAACGGGAGAGGAGGACCATTGAATATGGAGGAGGGTAGGATGGACGAGAAGACGTCCAAAACCGGTAAAGAAGCTCCAGGAAATGAGACGAGACCCCTAAGACGCGAGAGGAGGTCTATAATTTGCTAGAAGCACCTGAAATGGCAGGAGTCGTGCCGGGGTACTTGAAAATCACGACATGGGCCCAAAAAGATCCGGCCGGGGCCCCTGAAAATCTCGCTGAGCCTATGGATACCAAAAATGCACGCCCGGATCATGAAAATCACGCTAGGGGCACGATAAGTCGTACCGTTCCCCAACAGTATCATTTGGACACAAATGAAGCCGGGGCAACGAAAAACAATCCGGACATGGATAATCACTCTTGGGCCCCAAAAATGACACCAAAAGCATCCAAAACGTATTGGACACCCACAAAGTGTCGAGGTCGCTAAAACTCGCGCTAGGGATCCAAGCAAATGACGTCGAGACACAAAAGATTACATTGGACTAAAAAAGTCGCGTCGCAGCCTTCGAAATCTCACTGGGGACCAAAAAAGTCGCGCCTGGACCCCAAAGGTTGCTGCTGCCCCAAAAATCAATTATCAACCGGAATGTCACTCTGCGCCTAAAAAAATCTGGTCAAAGTCCCCGCAAAACCCGTTGGGCACTGGAAAAAAACGTGTCAGGGTACCGAAAAAAATCGCACCTGGAGACCGAAGAATCGTACCAGGACCCAAAAATATCACATAAGGACCTATATAAAAAATAGAACTCCTTCGGTGGCCGCAGTGACATATCAAAGGGGCAAATGGCCCCTCCCTCCTAAGAGGGATATGCTCCCAAGAATTGAGCCGAGGCCCCCAAAAGTCGCGCTGGGACCACAAAAATTCGCGTCAGTCCACCAGAATTCGCGTAGGGGTTCAAAGTAAATACGTCGGGCCCCAGAAAACTCGCTCCGAGGCACGAAAATCTGCAACAGGAACCGCCAAGATCGAGTTGGGGTCACAGCTAAGTACAACGCACCCCGCAAACTCGAACCGGTCCCACCAAATTTCGCGCTCGGACCCACAATTTGGTAGTACCAAAAATTTCGCGCTCGGACCCATCGGTAGTACTAAAAATTTGGTCTGGGCATAAAAAATTAACGTCGGGGCTGCCAACAATTGGCGTCTATGGCCCCACATAGGCACCGTGTGACCCCGAAAGTCCCATCGGTATCCGAAAAATAAAGCCGGAGCCCTCCAAAATCAGGAGGGATTGCAAAAAAAAGTCCGGGTCAGGACAATGGTTCTGGAGCACCGAACATGTCATCAGATGCCTTGACAAATCGCGTACGGCATCGAAAAACATACCGGAGCTCGAAGAAAATCGAGGTGAGATACAAAAACATGGCACCAGGGACTCGAAACATCAGGGCGGGATTCGGAAGTTAAAGAAAATTCAGAAGAGATCCACAAAAATCGCGTTGAGCCCAGATAACTGGCGTTGGGTCCCGGAACCACGCGCCTGGGCGCGATAAGTCGCGCTGGGACCAAGAAAAAACGCACCGAAGCCTCAAAATCGTACTGGGGCTCCACAAATGTGCGTCAGAAGCCCCAAATAAACACAGCGGGACCCTAAGAGCACAACGGGGACCGAAAATGCGACTGGCCCTTCAAAGCGCAGTCTCGTAAAAAGCGGCAGGGTCAGAAAACATGCGTTGTAGCCATAACTATATATACCGGGAACACTAAAAAAAACAAAAAAAAAACACCGGAAGCTCTCAAGGCACACAGGGGCCATATGATCGCACAAGGGCCTGAAAAGAGGCTGGGGCCGCAAAAAGCAACATGATCCCAAAACGAACAAAAATACCGGGCACTAAGTAAACACATCGAGGTCTTTGAAAGCGCCCGGACAACTAAAAAAAAAATATTCGGTGCGCAAAAAAGCAACAAAACCCTAAAACGAGCAGGGGTTTCGAAAATGCGTTGGGCCTCTAACAAAAATGAATTGGAGCCTTAAGACACATCCGTAGACGAAGAAATACGAAACGGGTCCAAAGAAGTACATGCAGGCAGGGCTTCGGTTCGGTATAGCCAACATGGAAGCATGTTTAATCAAAGATAGGAGGTGCATCAAAGCTCAGCGGGTATCCGCATTTCTTCACCATAAAATATGGTACGAAGGGAACTAATGATCGAATTTAATTAATCGAATTTTCGCAGCGAACGCCCATACGAAGCATTTTATCACGTCAGATATGGCGCAAGTCTATCATGTGGCAGCAATTAACAAAGCGTAGGAGGCCCAGCAGAATCCGTAGCATCGCACGAAGTATGGCGAATGCGCCGAATGCGCAGGATGGGTGTGCACGTGCACTAACGTTGGCGTCGTGGCGACCGGGCACTATGAACTGGAATGTCTGAAATTTGAAAATTTTACATTTTAAAGTGATTTGTGCAGGTGTAATTTCAGCAGTGCGAGGTGACTTATCAAGGAATACCAAAAGAATACATTTGAACAGGTTGTGGGAGCTAGGGTTGAAATCCGACGAATCAGAAGCGATAGTGGTAGATTAGGCCCCTCCACAGGATAATTCAGTTGATCACTAATTATTTTATTTAAAAAGTTCCCCTTTGACAAAATAGTGGTCGAAATCGGAAGACTTTATTCAGCAGTTGGACCCCCTCCAAATACGTTTACCCCCTCCCCTTGACGCAAATATAGGTGCGTCACTGGTCTCCAAATAATTTTCAGAAACTTACGCCCATGGAGCAAAGCCAACATTGCGGGGGTAAATTCCCCCTCACAAGCATACAAAACAACACCGATGCCCCATATTAAATGGGAGGAATGATGTTTTAAAATGTATTTTATTCCTACAAAGTTGTCTTCTGTGATTACAGCCTGCATGATTAGAGCTTCCCAGCTTCAGTACCTTCTCAACGACATAATTTACAAAACGGTACAGCACAGCGATAACCATGGGCTTGACGGCGTGGAATTCGAAGGTTTTGCATTATTTATGCATTGTCATTGTTACATTGTTGCATTGCCATTGCTGCATGGTTGTTCAATGCTTGTTCTTGCCGTGAATTTATTCGCGGAGTATTTATTATTTTAGCTTCTGTGCCAAGTGCCTTGCAGTCAGCACCAAATGTTATGAAAACAAAAAAAAATCCCTAAGATGACGATCAGAAAACCAATTCAATCCACTTCTCGTTGTCACCTTCGCGAAATTGTTGTCCTGGGACTGAGAAATGATCGTTTAGGTTTGTTTATGAGATCAAGCTGGTGGGAATGACCAACAGTAGTGATGAACCCAGCTATATTCAGTTAAACTTGGTGAACAAAGAAGTGAGTTGATCAATGGGAGATATCTTTAAGATATGCTCAGCACGAGCCCCACCAGCTCGCTACAATCTAGAGGCCAGCGGGAAGATTCTTCTCGTCGATAAAGCATAAAGATATTGGTTTGTTTTGGCACTGACGTATTTATCTACATTTGCTTATGTATACTCTGATATGGCTCGGTTCTCAGCGAAACAAAAAAGATTCTTGCTATTGCGCTTTGCGTAAATTATATACCATGCCAAGAACAAACAAGACATCAATATGAAATCATATTCCCATTCGGGAACCATACTATGAGCCTAAAAAGCAAGAGGAGGCCCTAACACAGTGGAGGCCCCTTTTCGGGGAGCAGGAGGCCCCCTATCAACATTGCCCCCCCTGGAAGAATTTCGTGGCGACGCCACTGAATGAAGTAGGCGCTTCGACCATGGTTGATCATTCGCGAGTCTAATGAAGTGACCTTAAATGCATTGAATACCAAATGACCTTCAACAATCAAAAAAATTATAAGTACTTTTCCCATTTTTGTGAGGTCAAAAATATGTAGCAACATATACGCCTTGTCTTGCCTTTTCCCTCCCTCCTCCATCTTGGACTTGTAGTACTTTTCGCTCAATCTCATTTTGAAAATGTGGCTTCGAGAAGTCACACATTTAAAACGATCCGTCAGCTGTCGAGGTGTGGACGGTTTGCCACGGCCTCGGCTGGGGTTGGAACTGGTGTAGTGCGTACCGCTGCTGACACTGCTGCCCCTAGGCGTGAACCCTGCCAGTGACGCCCGCTTTGTTGCAGACCGTACCTGGAGGCGACGAGACGGGAGCTGCTGGCGGACTACTCGCTGCCCATCGCTGTCCTGGTGATGAGCTTTGTTGGATCTTTCCTTTTCAAAGATGTGAAACGTGAGTGGTGGGACTTCTTCTGGTCTAAGCTATGCTGTCATATATGAATGTGATGGTTTGGATTGTTGGTTATTTAACCATTAGAACACAACGACTATAATACTCATTTAGCGCCCATGATTCACAACAATGTGTTCTCGATCAATAGAAGCGTGTTAATGACATCGCTCGTTGGAATCCACAGCGAGCGAATGAGTGACGTTGCAATTAAATCGCATGCAAATAATTCCTCCATTATCCGACCCTGCGAAGTGTCGAGAAAAGACAACTGACCGCGGAACTACAATGGCTGAACACAGATTCTAACACCGGAGCGGATGTGAGAGATTGGTGCCCCACCCCCCAATATCATAAGTGTAGGATCTAACCGGACAGGTACAGAAGCCTTTTATATATATATATATATATATATATATATATATATATATATATATATATATGTATGTATGTGTAAATGAATGTCGACGTCACATGGCAGGCCCAGACCTAACTACGCTGTTCCATGCGAATTTGGTTTTGTTCTTTTTGCGAAACTGCAAACTCTCTCGACATGATTCAACTGACAATATTGGCCTAAAGATCCCGCGTGGCAAATGCTGGATGTTTCACGTGTCGTGTTCCTGGTCAATAAATGTGCAAAGAAATACATGATGCGTGATCCGTGATTAAAGCATCATTTGTGGTGTCAATGCAGCTTGATAATTCCGGCGACCGTTTTGTTGTGCCGATGCGGTGACACCGCTCTGACACAGGTATTGTGTATTGAAACGATGCGGTGACACCGCTTCAGCACAGACGCTGTACTGTAACGACGCAGTTGCACTGTAACGACACAGAAGCACTGTAACGACACAGTAGCACTGTAACGACACAGTAGCACTGTAACGACACAGTAGCACTGTAACGACACAGTAGCGCTGTAACGACATAGTAGCACTGTGACGACACAGTAGCACTGTAACGACACAATAGCACTGTAACGACACAGTAGCACTGTAACGACACAGTAGCACTGTAACGACACATTAGCACTGTAACGACATAGCAGTAACGACACAGTAGCACTGTAACGACACAGTAACACTGTAACGACACAGCAGTAACGACACAGTAGCACTGTAACGACACAGTAGCACTGTAACGACACAGTAGCACTGTAACGACACAGTAGCACTGTAACGACACAGCAGTAACGACACAGTAGCACTGTAACGACACAGTAGCACTGTAACGACACAGCAGTAACGACACAGTAGCACTGTAACGACACAGCAGTAACGACACACCGCCCCAGTACGTGTCTGTGTGTGTGCCGATGCAGTGGCACCGTTCCGGTACAAGGACGAGGAGGCGTTCGGTCTGGTGTCCGTGCACAACATGAGCGGCAGGTCCGTCTGCGGCGCGGCTCTGCTCGGCTTCTGTCTGTCGCTGCTCTTCTTCATGGACCAGAACATCACCAGCGCCATGGTCAATAACCCGGGAAACAAGTAAGCGCGATATAACGGACCAGTGGCGTTCTATCGCTGCCGAAGCAGTTTTACGTCTACCACAGGAGACGTTTGCTGCACCACATGAGATACTTACTGCACCACAGGAGAGGTGTACTGCACCACAAGAGAGGTTTACATTACAGATGAGCTTTACTGCACTACAGAGGTTTACTGCACCACGAGAGAAGTTTACTGCACCACGGGAGACGCTTACTGCACCACGGGAGAGGTTTACTGCACCAGGGGAGAGGCTTACTGCACCACGGGAGAGGTTTAATGCACCACAGGAAAGCTTTACTCCAACACAGGAGAAGTTTACTGCACCACGGGAGAGGTTTACTCCACCACAGGAGAGGTTTACTGCACCACAGGAGAGGTATCCTGCACCACAGGAGAGGCTCGAACCTTACGGATCGGTGGTTTCTGTTGCATCACCACGGTAAAGACCACGTCTTTTGGTTTACTTTTGGTTGAACACGACTATAACACCAGAATATGGTGCTGTTCTGATTCGAACCGTCCATCGCGGACCACTGCTCGACACGATGAAGGCAAGTTAAGCCATGCTCAGAAGCGGTAACGACACGACACGAGTACACCGCCAGATTCAAAGTAGACCAATTCGCGAGCCAGGCTCCGCCGCCAAAGCCGACCAAGCTGAACAATATGTCTTTTTCTCGAAAGCTAGATGCATCTTACTTAAAAGAGACGTATTCAATGCACGGATCTTGCCTCAAACTCCACATCCGTTGATGTCAGAATATGCAGACCTGGTACACTGCGGCCCATTCGACCTCTACCGAGAAGATTTTTGACCCGTTCAGTCCAAACCGGGCGGCTCGATCCGTCAGGGTATCGGGGGCTTAGGGGCGCATCGACTGCGTCGGTCATGCAGCCCGTCAGGGCATCAATATGTGTGTAACATATCTAAAAGGCGTGTTTACAATTCGCACGTACTGGGTGAGCCAGAACATTTTCCATATTATCTTTGTGAATAAGTTCATGTGGAATGAATATTCACGCGATTTTTACACTAGTCGAAAGCGCAAGACGTGACAATTCTCCAGAACGAGCTTGATCAATTTCCATCATGTCGCAGCTGAGCAAGGACCAACAATCAAGGTTAGGAACTATTAACAACCTAAACAAAGTTCGCAGCGATGTAAAACGGTCCGCCAGAACTTCTGCGACCGTGGAGAAAGTAAGGGCTGCCGCGTTGGCAAGATCCATTAAAACATGTCCGAAAGCTGACTCAGGAGCTTGGTGGGAGCCGCTGCGTCCTCAAAGAAGACCTGGGACTGTTGCCCTATGTATATATATATATATATATATATATATATATATATATATACGTCCAACACCAGCTTACTGTAGCTCACAGGAAGCAGCGGATCACCTTTCCCAGATGGTCTTTTGAGAAGCACACAACTGAGCCTGAGCTTTCCAAAGGGATTTAGTTCAGCGACCAGGTACATTTCCACCTCGACGGCGGTGCCCTCACACAAAGCTGCCGAACTTGGACCAATGAACTGCCAGAAATTGTTCAGGCAAGGTCTCTACACAGCCAACATGTCACCATCTGGTGCACGATGAGTGCCAAGGGCATCACTTAGCTAGCTTAGTGTGAGCATCCTGACTGGTCGGCGGACACCATCATAGGGAGCGGTACACCAGATCGCTGGATTGCTTCTGAGAGGTGCTGACGACCGACGGTCGGGAAGATATCCATCCTGCCTGGTTCCAGCCGGATGGTGCAGCTCCCCACAATTCCAACATCGCACTGGATTGGCTGCAGCAGCACTTCCATGCAAAAAATAATCGTCCGAGAGATGATGCACACCTGACCGGCCTACTCCCCGCACTTGGCACCGTTTGATTTTCTTATCTGGGAGTATCTCAAAGCCGGGTGTGCAAACAGAGCCCAAAGACCCCAATGGTCTGACGAGAGTCATTACATGTGAGATATGCCAGGGTCATCGCAGCGGAGAAGACCAGCTGATCTGTGAATTCGGCAGGACGGAAGCCATCTCGATCACGTGCTCTCAACGTCGTCCCTGTGACTCAATGGCCAGTTCTTTCGTCGCCAACAAATTGTCATGCAGTGCGGTTGTGAAGCCTGCAAGAAATACATGTTTTTATCATATATGTTTTTCTTAAACTATAACTTAGACAAATATAGACATTTTACTGGCTCGCCCGTATTTTAAAAATGGTGTTGGTGAACATAATGCTTATAATGCTACTTCATGCTTCGTCAGTTACCCGCCACAAAGACCGAGCCGGTCTGCTAATTTTTACATTGAACACTTTGTTTCCAAAGCGGACACGCTGTTGGAACGAGAAGACGTTGGATTTGCTGGTATCAGAAGACGTTGGATTTGCTGGTATCAGAAGACGTTAGATTTGCTGGTATCAGAAGACGTTAGATTTGCTGGTATCAGAAGACGTTGGATTTGCTGGTATCAGAAGACGTTAGATTTGCTGGTATCAGAAGACGTTAGATTTGCTGGTATCAGCAATAATGGGCGCATGTTTTATGCACCAATAAAGAGGCCGAAGAGCACGGATCTTAGCTTGATGCCTCACACAGACAGAACATCTGCCGGAGAGGAAGGTGTGGACAGAACATCTCCTAGAGTTGAGATGCCTCCTAAAAATGGGTGTGTCTTCCGGTTTGGACGAGACATTTCTCACAGATGTAAGTGGGGATGGGACATCTTATGGACACGCAGGTGTGAAGGGCACATTTCCTAGAGATGCAAACGTGGACGGACATCTCCCAGAGCGTAGCACCTAGACGTCTAAGCTCCTGAGTCAGCTTTCGGACATGTTTTGATGGATCAAGATCCAACGCGGGCAGCCCTTACTTTCTCCACAGTCCGCAGTTGTGGACGGGACATCTCAGCCGCACCGCCGGCGCCCTCTCACCACCACCATCTTCTCGGCAGGTTGAAGAAGGGGCCCGCCTACCACCTGGACCTGATGGTGGTGGCGCTGCTGAACGCCGTGCTGTCGCTGCTCGGCCTGCCCTGGATGCACGCGGCCATCCCCCACTCGCCGCTGCACGTGCGCAGCATGGCAGACGTGGAGGAGCGAGTCGAGCAGGGCCACGTGTACGAGATGTGAGTCGTGTGCCGTCCGACCTCGACCGGCTCAGGCGTCGGTGCCGATTTCCAGCACAGTCCGTCGGCCGTGTGTCTTAGCTCTGTGCGCCGATAACGTTGTGCCAATTTCGTGCGACTGCAGGCTGGTGGTGCGGATTGACGAGTGGTGCGGATTTACAGCGGAGGCGATGCTGTGGCTTCCGTTTGTTAATGCTACGCAACAACAGAAAGCTCCTAGATTTTCCGATTCCATTCCTCTAGCTGAAAAGAAACATGGACCAAGTTGTTGTCCTGTTATGCTGCTGTGCTGTTACACTGTTACAGTTCCGCTCTGCTGGCTTGCAACAGCGGAGTTCCGTCAATTTCTACGTTGCTGTTCTGCTGTGCCACTGCTGACACCGTACTGTGTTACTGCTTCTACCGTGCTGTGACACTGCTGCTACCGTGCCGTATCACTGGTGCTACCACGCTGTTGATACTCCCACTGTACTGCTCTTCTCCTTGTGCCGAGTTACTCCTGTGCTGTGCTACTCTTTCACTGTGATGGTACATCGGTCGTCCCGTGGTGATGTCCTGTTGCTACTGGGGTGTTCTGTCTGTCGTCCCGTGGTGATGTCCTGCTTCTACTGAGGTCTTCTGTCTGTCGTCCCCTGGTGGTGTCCTGCTTCTACTGGGGTGTTAGGTCTGTCGTCCCGTGGTGATGTCCTGCTTCTACTGAGGTGTTCTGTCTGTCGTCCCGTGGTGATGTCCTGCTTCTACTGAGGTCTTCTGTCTGTCGTCCCGTGGTGATATCCTGCTTCTACTGAGGTCTTCTGTCTGTCGTCCCCTGGTGATGTCCTGCTGCTACTGGGGTGTTCTGTCTGTCGTTCTGTGGCCATGTCCTGCTGCTACTGGGGTGTTATGTCTGTCGTCCCGTGGTGATGTACTGCTGCTACTGGGGTGTTATGTCTGTCGTCCCGTGGTGATGTCCTGCTGCTACTGCGGTGTTCTGTCTGTCGTCCCGTGGTGGTGTCCTGCTGCTACTGGGGTGTTCTGTCTGTCGTCCCGTGGTGATGTCCTACTTCTACTGAGGTGTTCTGTCTGTCGTCCCGTGGTGATGTCCTGCTGCTACTGGGGTGTTAGGTTTGTCGTCCCGTGGCGATGTCCTGCTTCTACTGGGGTGTTCTGTCTGTCGTCCCGTGGTGATGTCCTGCTGCTACTGGGGTGTTCTGTCTGTCGTCCCGTGGTGATGTCCTGCTGCTACTGGGGTGTTCTGTCTGTCGTCCCGTGGTGATGTCCTGCTTCTACTGGGGTGTTCTGTCTGTCGTCCCGTGGTGATGTCCTGCTGCTACTGGGGTGTTAGGTCTGTCGTCCCGTGGTGATGTCCTGCTTCTACTGGGGTGTTCTGTCTGTCGTCCCGTGGCGATGCATGGACACCGTCCCATGGATCACATGTGTTACCATCGTTGAGCTTTACCATTGTCTTGGCTACACATGGGTATTTGTTTCCTGTCGATCCATCTAGTGGTTGCCGAGCTATGTTGCGTATATTCGAGCCGTCAAGCGTCCCGATATTGGCTAACATGACCCACTACCGCCCAACGTGCTACCGCGCGGTAGCGTCTCATCTCGCCAACCATCCAGGCGCGTCTGGTCGAGCTACGTGCTCGAGAGGGATGCCGGTCCATATGGGGAGGGGGCTGGCCCGGCCAACGCCCTGCCTGTCACTGGCCGGCATCACCTATTGTACACCTATTGTAAAACTATTACACCTATTGTACCAAACCGCGAAGGGAGGGGTCCGGTCGTCACCTTTACAACACCAGTTGCATCCCGCTCAAAACACAGGACCTGAAAGATGTTAATTGGTCTTTTACGCCCAGCTCGCTCAACCCCCCCCCTGTCCTCTGCATGTTCAATAACATAGGAGCCGTTATTGGAGGATCAATCAACTTCTCAATACGTGCAAAGGCATCACTTGGGCACAGGCTAGCATAGGTGGTGTTTCGTACCAGCTATTGTGCTATTGTTAGTCAAAACTAACACCACCCACTCTACTACCGATATTCACAGCAGCCGACTACCGGATAAGACTATAGAAATGGCGCATATGTGCCAATCAAACCTGGAGGCCAGGCTATTGTTGCAACGAAGTCAGCATCGGACCCCTCTTTCAAATGCGTCTTGCTCCCATGTATCCTGATATCCGCCCCACGCCCACATATACTGCATTGTGCAAAGGTGAAACGGGTATCACAATGGTGACCCGGTACAATGACTTCCGACTGTGTCATGGCGCAATGACGCAGCACCCGGCGGCCGGCCGTCGCGATGAGAGCGGAAACTGACTTGTCATACCATCCGTCGCCGCCGCGGCGCGTGGCGTCAACTGCTGATGTCGGCGCGCCGACGGGTGCCGACTGAATGTCTGGGATCCGTTCGGAGCCCGGATGCCAAGATACATGGGAGCCAAGTGCATTCGAAGGAGGGGTCCGAAGTTGACTTCGCTACAATAATAGTCTGCCGCCCAAGTTTGATCGACACATATGCGCCATTTCGGTAGCATTATCCGGTAGTCAGCTACTATGAATATCGGTAGCATTGTAGGTAGTGTTAGTTTTGTCCAACAGTAGCTGGTACGAATTGTAGGGGTAGCGGCTCTGCCGTCGGTGGGGTGTGTATGTGTGTGTGTGGGGGGGTCGTGGGGTGGTCGGGGTGTGTGAAAGGTAGTGGAAACCCAACCCGAACTGAAACTGAACTGATTTATTAAGGGCTGATCTTAACTCGGCTGAACCTGGGCTGACTCTAGACTTATACGGGGCTAAATATCTCCTGTTGCTTTTGCCTATGCCGGGGGTGTGTTGTGTTGTTTCCCCGCCACCTCCACCACACAATCCCCAAACTCCAGCCGGCTTGGCGTTGTTTCCTACCGTCCCTAACATGAATTTATATGTTGTGCGAGGTCAAAGTCTTGGGAACACCGTATAGGTAAGTGAGTGCATCTAGCCAAATTAGAAAGAATACGTTGTAGTTATAAAATTAATGAGTATGTAATTTGTCCGTGGTTTGAATGACTTGTCCCGAGTTGGGACTTTTGGATGATAATAGTAGCATAATTTTGTGCAATGTACCGAACGAAATAGGTGCCTGTGTTTAGCCCCAAGCGGCTTCCGCTGGTCCTTAAAGCTACCTACACACATTAATTCTCCTCATTCACTTCACATTCGTTCACCCCATTCATTCTCTCCTTATTAATTAATGAATCGCTTGGTCCCCAAATTTGGCTCCCCCCCCCCCCTCAGCGGTACACAAACACATACATCGACAGACCATTGCTCTATTTTTGATAGTATGTTGGCCGAATATGTAAACCTTTCACTGCCAATCATAGCTGGCCTAGCCATTATTGGCAGCGTTCCTCGCCTGGACAGTCTTAACTGCAACGAGGGGGGCTCATCGTACTGGCTCCGAGGGCTTATACAAGTGCTCTGGTGTCTTTGACCGACCTACCTAACCTTAAGACAGTCGATGCCGCGCCGGGCCTTATTCGCCGTAGACGTGCGACCAGGCTAATGTGTCTACGGGTGGGCACGAATCCCTACCACGTTGGGCACGTCCCCTGGCCGTCAGTGTAACCTAGCGGGCCCTATCCTTTCAGTCCCGGGGCTTACGGCACGCCAAACCTGTCCGTGCGTTCCCCCGAACCGCTGTACAGCTCCGTGCCCAAACGTACAGCGAACGGGGGTGGACCCACAACCGTGTAATGTTCTGCAATATCCTATTGTCCGGTGCCAAACTCGACGGACGCAATGTGTGCTTCCCTTAACGGCATCACATGCATACTCTGCCCGCCCCCATCTGCGCCTCGGTCAAAGAACCAGAGCAGGTGAGCTAATGCCCCCGAAGTGTTCGTGCATCGCTCCCTCTCGCAATTAGACATCATCCAAACGCAGATCATATATGACAACATTAATAGTCAAAACAATTTAGACGAGCTTTAACACTCATTACCACTACCCGGGAACGTTCAGTCCATAGGAGGACGGCTCGCAAGTCGTCTGCCTCGCTTATAAATTTACTTCATATCACAAATTAATATAAGGCACATATCCAAGCATCATGTGTGAATCATCCCTTGTCGTGTCGAGAGGGTACACGGTACTATTCACGTCTACCTGTCGGCTGTTGGTGACCCGATCCCAGCGAAAAGTGCAGCATGCGCCCTTCAGCCCTCGAGGTACGGCCTGTCGTTTCAGTTCTGGACGTAAACATCCTCCCCTCTGTCCACCTGGTCGCTGAGGTATTTACTACGCTACCGTTGGTATGGGAGGGTCATACCCTCACGTCATCCATTGACGTTAATCCCCACAGACGTTCGCTGACTCGGCCATCGGTATCTGACCTCAATGCTATCTGGTTCATCACGAAAGTTACGCCACTGAATGCACAGCTGGAGGGCGCCCCTAGAGTTTTTGGTTTTTAATTCGTCTGCACCACGGCGGGTAGTTGGGCTATAATATTAATGTGAGGGTCGAGCGCATTGGACGAGGAGGGGGAAGACATGGATATTGCACGCACAGTTTTCAACATGCATGCTCTCAGACCGAACGATGGTCATTTTTACGACCCGCCCTGACCCGGAGGTCCTATAGGACGGATGGTAGGATCCGATTTGTGCCTAGTATCCCTGATCGTTAGCCCAAGCTATGCCCCTTTTTATCCCAAATATTATTTTCGCCGCTAATTATGTCCGTCAAAAGCTGAGCAGCTGCTCAGTGTCTCTGCTGGTGCGCTCAAGCATTTCTATCATCAAGGGTAATCTATTTACATGTATATACACTGCACGCCAACAGGACCGGTAAACGCTCCTGGCACACGCCTTCTCCGTCCAATCCCTCACCTCCATAACCTACCCCTCTTTACGACGTGCGACGTCGGCACCACCGGCCGTGTCGCACATGTCTACCCCACACATCACCTCGAAATTATTATATTTGTCCCCCCCCCCCCATACGACGGGTCGCTCCTTTCAACAGCGAATTAGGTTGAGGAGGAAATAGCTGTCATACAAATTAGGCCGGTTTGTAAGAAGGAAGAAGACATGGCAGACCGACGGCACTCACATTTTGCTGGTGGTTATGTGCGTTTGTTATACGGCTTGCCTCTTCGATCGTCTCGACTCTTCCTGAGATTTCTCCGTCCGTGAGTGAGAGACTGCGCGAGTGAGAGTGTGAGCGTCCGAGAGAGAGAGAGAGAGAGCTCTTCTGTCAGGCTGCCAGTTTTGTTCAATTCGCTCTAGTTCCACCTCCTCTTTCTCTGGCCACTCCCAGGGCTTCGGATTGAGTTCTTGCTCTTGATTGGTGGGAGTGCATTTTTTCTTCCTCTTAGGCCGTGTGTATTTTGAAGCCGCCTGGGGCTGTCAGGACGGTCTGCAGGTCTGGTAATTTCCACTGAGGGTCTATAATTTTCACCGGGGTCACCGATCTCACGGTTGGCCGGCCTTTCTCCTTATGTTGATCGGGACCGACTTGTCATCAAAACATTCTTGTTGTTGACTGATTGGGACGGGGTAGCGGGCCAGAACAGGTGATTAACCCGAAGTTGGCGCATAATTGCTCCAGATTTTTAGCTCCCGCCATTGATCCGCACAGGTGCGTGCTGATCGGGTCCGGCCTGGCGGATTAAAAAAAAACATGCAATGAGAAGGGATAGAGCTGGTGGCCGGGATCTGACCGGGCGTCTTGCGGCCTGGTCGGGTAGGAAAATATTGAAAACTTCGTGCCAAAAGAATGTAAGCCTCCTTACAGAAACACCGCTTCTGTGTCAGACTGTGCCCAATTGATGGCTCTGCACGCATTGAGAAGTTGATTGATCCTCCAATATCGGCTCCCATGCTATTGAGCATCCAGAGGACGGGGGGGGGGGGGAGTAAACGGACTGGGCTTAAAAGGTCAATTAACATCTTCCAGGCCTCGTGTTTTGAGTGTGATGAAACTGGAATTATAGAGGTGGCGATGCACAACGCTCCGCATAATGGCGGTCACCGCGTGTGAACGGAGGGCACACATTCGTGATGAAAGGCAACCAACGTCTCCTGGCGTTCACCGCTCTGAAGATTAAGCGGCTTGACGCTGTCAACAGGTCCAGGACGTCTTGTCGAGCGTGGGAATAGGAATGGCTGGCGCGACTGAAAGACAACAAAGCTGGTGTGGAACTGAACGGAAAGTGATCACACTTTGAGCGTTCAGCTGCAAAATCAGACGAACTCAGAGACGCTTCAGAGTCGATATAGTTATTGGAAAACATTCATGCGGAAGAAGCGTGGGGAGGGCATAAACATAAACACCTATAATCGTATTGTATTACGTTCTATACTCATAAATGTGTGCAAACTGGGTATTAATATTTATCCTGTATGGGTGTCATGAACTTCGGAGGTGAATTCATGAATTAATATTTGTCAATATTGTTTAAAATCACACGATTTGCATTAGTTTATAGGACGACTCAAATAGTGTAATTGGCTTTCTTTCTCATTGCTATATGTGACATACATTACTTATCGAACATTCAGATCAATGGGACGTACAGTTGTTATTTATACGGGAAATATCCTCAATATGCCTCTCATTGTACTTGACAAAAAGCATAATTATGCCTTTGAATATACTTGACAAAACTGGATCTATGGTGCGATTGCGCATTTGCATTTGCAACAAAAGAGGGTTATGAAACTGAATGGTCACTGAATGGTCACTCGCCAGGCTGTGACGATTACGCTACAACGAATGACCTCAAATATAATTATCGAACTTCTGACGAAACTGTGCATGTCGTACCGTATTGCATTTCATGTGTGACCCACAAGTGTCATGGAACTCAGTCGTCAATAAATAGGCAGCTACCAACGTTCTGCCTAAAGTGGACTCAATTACACTTCTCAAAGCGCCAGATGCAAATGTTCGTACCTGCTGTGAGCGCGCCTGGCCTATCTGGCGGCACAGCCTACCCGCCGGCCGGCGACCGGGGTGTGGTCCACTGCCGCGGGCGGTAACCGCCGCCCGGTGACCAGGCCCGACCTGGCACATGATTGGTTGCCGCACGGTCGATACTTGGCCTGCTACTAATTCTGATTGGTCGCTACACTCCCTTGTATGCAACCTTGCATGTTTGACCCTGAGAGGGAGGGGCTGTCTGCTCGAGGACGAAGCCAGTAACACACCTCTGCGCGAGACGCTCGCTACTCAGTGTACCAGCTGGGCGACGACACAACAGTACCGAACAGTTTGACTTCATATTTGTCACCAGCAGTAGTCATCGAACATCATCAATATGTCATCAACGGACTGTCGATATCTGACAAAAAAATATTCGAATTACAATTGTCGATTCACTTCACCAAAATGGCGTATCATCCGAACAGTTCTTTATTAATATTATTGATCATCGGTGGTCATCAATTCATAGCTTAATCAGTGGACAACAACGATTTCTCTGAAAAAGCCTGAATTGAACCTCTCGATGCACTTCACAGAAGTGTCTATGTCGTACAGATTTCCATTTGTATGATCCTTTTATGTGCTAAGTCGGACGGCGCAATTTGTTTTCCTTACAATGGCATGCGTGATATCGACGGGTCATCGAAATCCCTAGTCATATGGACACTTTTGCAAAACATGGCATCAATTAAACTCTCAGCGCGCATGACCGAATAGTATGTGTTTGCAGCTTTGGATTTGTTTTTGTGGCCAGGTGATCAATCAGCGGACTATCGCAAGTTCACAACAAGAGGCCTCATTTATACTCCTCGATTCAGTTAATAGGATTATGTCCGTAGTAGTTTTGTATTTCTATCCGTGACATACAGGAGTGTTCGAATTCAGGTATGAATTATCACACGTACACGATTTCCCTGAATGCCGACAGATGGTACTTCCGTATGCGCCGAATCAGGTAGTGCATTATTTTCGTCGCATTGTTGTGTCTTACCTACAGGGATGAAGCATTTCAGGGAATTCTAAGCAGGAAAGCAGAATTACGTGTTAATCCTGTCTTAACCTCGTGACCTTACCTAACCTCGGTAATCTATTCTTTGTTTTTCTTTGATGAATTACCCACGCACTCACGCAAACTTCATTTACGTATCTTTAAAACCGGATTTGTGATAGCCCTTGTAAGATTACCAAAACAAACGACAATTTGTCTCCGATGACCTCACTCTGACCCCGTCTAGCTCGGCGACACCGGATCACCGGAGCAAAATTTCCCCTGCAAAAGATCCGCTGTTCAATTATCAGATGGTAGATAGAGTTTGCAGGGTTTTAAAGCTAATACCTGCAGGGTTTTAAAGCTATTCCCGGAAAACATCAGGGGTGGCAATGTTTTGTCGACGCGCGGCATTCTATGAAGCTATACAAACCAAACTTCAACTTCAGGATACTTATAAGTTAGTTATTAGGGCTTAAGGGCGCATCAACTTCATTGGCAATGTAGCGCCCAGGGATAATTATAAGCATTCTTCCCCACTGTAAGATCGCGAAGTGTCACTCCTTTTATAAAATCATTACTAAGTTATTCTGAGAGGGGTGCATAATCACCTCCATTACTTTTCGGATATCCATACCTAAGCTCCCCTCCCCACACCTCTCCTTGGGGAGCACATGAGAACCTGATGCAACAACCTAATCAAGTAACGTTTCGAAAAACGAGCAAGAATGCACCTTGTCCTCCACCACAGGCATCGTTATGGACGCGGAAACGTCCCTGACGAGCTTAGGATATCCGATCTCCATCACCACTCGCTATCTCCCCAATACAAATGGAGCAGGGCGGAACTCTTAAAATTGAAACCATGTTTCGAGAAGTTGAGACTAGTTCAAGGCACGATGGTTTCCCCATTTTTGTTGACATATACATGTATATATAGCAAACTCAGTGTGCATATGCTTCTCTGGCACCGACAGTGAAAGCTTTATCATGTGCAGAAACATGATGTAGAACGGTGTCAATATCTTCATAGCTGTATAGCGCTTCCTCAGTACTACTGACATCTTCAGACATGAAATATAGACACAGGATAAAGACAATACATTCGGTGGCATCTCGTCTCGCCATGAAATGCAAATACAATCCAGGCGGTACTAGCTTTTATATATATATAGTATGTATGTGTGTATGTGAGGCTGTATCTGATCCCCAGTATGCACGCCAACAGGCATGCATTGTACATACCAGAGTAGAGCTGTTAAATGATTCGTTACTGTTGTTTCAGCATCGTCAAGGTGCGGGAGACACGCATTACGGGCATCTTCTCACACATCATGATTGGATTGTCGCTCTTGCTGCTGCCGTACCCGCTGTCGTACATCCCACCCCCAGTGCTCAATGGGCTGTTCCTGTACATGGCCATCACGGCCCTGAACGGCAACCAGATGTTCGAGCGAATCACGCTGTTTTTCATGGAACAGGTGAGCCGTCACGGATCAGATTCACCGTGGTTAACCCCGCTCAGGCTGCAGTGGAACAGGTGAGCCGGCACGGATCAGATACACCGTGGCTAACCCCGCTCAGGCTGCAGTGGAACAGGTGAGCTGTCACGGATCAGATACACCGTGGCTTACCCCGCTCAGGCTGCAGTGGAACAGGTGAGCTGTCACGGATCAGATACACCGTGGCTTACCCCGCTCAGGCTGCAGTGGAACAGGTGAGCTGTCACGGATCAGATACACCGTGGCTTACCCCGCTCAGGCTGCAGTGGAACAGGTGAGCTGTCACGGATCAGATACACCGTGGCTAACCCCGCTCAGGCTGCAGTGGAACAGGTGAGCCGGCACGGATCAGATACACCGTGGCTTACCCCGCTCAGGCTGCAGTGGAACAGGTGAGCTGTCACGGATCAGATACACCGTGGCTTACCCCGCTCAGGCTGCAGTGGCGCCACAAATAGGGCGATCTTACGCACCTTCGGGGCGGTCTTACACGTGTATGCAGGTGTAACTGCAGAAGCACTTCTCCAGGCCGTCATTATGACGCGTCATAATACGGCGCGCGTCAGTGTGTGTGTGTGTGTGTATGTGTGTGTAAGTGTGCATGTAGGTGACTTTATTGTGATGCACCTCATTAGAAAGCGTTTTTATTTTCCATCGAAGCTCATCGACCTGGAAACTAAAGCAAAGACTAAGGGCGCATCCGGTAGTGTGCTCCCAATTAACGGCCCCGCCTCGGTGAGAATGACGTTCACAGTCGATGATATAAGGCGCCGCCCTCCACAGCCAGCACCCAACTGTGCTTGTTTACCCGGTATCTGGTCGTGTGCACCTCTCCCAAATGAAATCAAACCTTGCCTGTCACCACTACATAAGGGCGGACTTCACGAACCACGAAGCAGTTCGAGTGCGAATCACTTGGTTTTGACTATGGAAAGTATGATCATTGTCTGCGGTCTCCGATCTCCGGTCTGCGGTCTCCGGCCTCCGGTCTGGGTCAGAACGCGCGTCGCAGCGTCGCTACTTACGCACCCGAATCACAGAGTTCATCACGGACCACGCCACCGTAACTACATAACTGCGCAATGACAGCGCATCCAGCTGATGGAATGGCGGCCAATGCAGACATTTGCCGGCTCTACTCATAGCCTGAGCCATTTTGTGCTGATTTTAGCCATGTCGTTGGTGTGTGCGACCGGCCACGTGTGGGTTCAGCGCGGCCTGCCATAAATCCAGGATTGTGGGGAGATCAGGTGTGGAGGTCAAATGAGGACGAATAGCACAGTCACGGGCACGCTGAGCTTTTACCGGCAGAAACAGAAAATCTGCAACGGGATCTGACTTTTTGGTCGAGTCGAGTTTGGTTTTCCTCTCGCACACAACATCACTGGCGAGTAACTAGTACAGGATACGGAAGCTGTGTCACATCTGAGGTGGTGAAAATAATTCCCACAGCGCTGATAGCCGTGCGCGTTGACATGCCATCAATGCACCGACACGGCCATCCCGGTAGTTCGTCCCCGGCCTTATCGGGTCGGTTACCAACTGACCCCAACAGCCTGGGGCTAAATGCGAGCGCGTGAAGCGACTCGAGCCCTGTATTGCCAGGACGGCGAGGCCAATGCAGGCCAGCGATCTAACCAACTGAAATACCGGGGCGGCAGCTCAGTTGTTTGTTATTTGGGCTTTAGGGCGCGCCGACAACAATGGTCATATTGCGCTCAGTTGTTTCCATTCCATCTTAGCTTTGGCAAATTTGATGGAAAGGCAAGCGAACATGAATGAAGGACATGCTCAGAATTACATAACTTAGCGACGGTTTTTGAAGGGACCATCAATGTTTCGTTCCGATATGCCGGTTAAGGTCACATTGACTGTCAGGGGTGGGGGGATAAGCCAATCAAAGGGTCATTGTATCCCTTCTAGGGCTAGAACACGGATTTGTCAAACCATGGGCTTCACTTAGTGAGCATTGAGCGGGATTAAAGCACCTTAAATATGTTTGGGGTGCGTACTTTTTAGTCCCAATGCATCCTAGGAGTCCTTCAGGCCACTTTTCCCAGTTTCAAAAGGGTCCATTCGACTCGGCACATTTTACGGACTTCTTATGTCTCATGTCTGGCCAAAATAGGGTCTGATCATATGTCGGCGGCCTGGGGTTCTATTGAGGGGCAGAAATAATAGTATAATATGAGGAAACTGGCTCCCTGAGAAGCATGTAAAGCCCCATTACGGTTATGTGTCAACTGAGTCGGATGTTTGCGTGGGCTTAGGGAGCCGCAGTTCGGATGTTCGCGTGGGCTTGGGTAGCTGCAGTTCGGACGTTCGCGTGGGCTTGGGGAGCCGCAGTTCGGATGTTTGCGTGGGCTTGGGTAGCTGCAGTTCGGATGTTTGTGTGGGCTTGGGGAGTCGCAGTTCGGATGTTCGCGTGGGCTTGGGGAGCCGCAGCTCGTCGCCAAAGGTCGTCGGCAAAAGCTTGCAGTGTAGTCGTTCCTCTATGACCACTAGAATCACCGGCTCTCCTCCACACTGTTGAAGTGTGCAGTGTGCTACGCAGCAGGACGGTATCGCCTCAGTGCCGTGTCCGACCTCAGGTGGCCTACCCGCCGAACCACTACATCCGGCGCGTGCCGCAGCGCAAGATCCACGTGTTCACGGCGTGTCAGCTGCTGCAGCTCATCGTCCTGTGCGTGTTCGGCTTCTCGCCCTGGTCCTACATGAAGACCATGTTCCCCGTGCTGTTGCTGCTGCTGCTGCCCATCCGGTAAGGCGGCGGTGAAGACAGCGATGCCACTGCTGCGGAAATTGTCGCTGTCTTCGTGACTATGCACGGCGGTGTGTGCGATAATGACGACGTGGACGTGATGTTGATGATGATGATAATGATGATCCATAACATCGTCGTCGCCACTGCAGGATTATCAGTACCTGAGGGTGTACTGTCATGTGAAACTGGTGGGGGGGGGGGGGCGCAGAAGTGTCATCTGAAATAACACAAATGTTTTGGCGCTTTAATGTATGGCTCGTTGTACTCTGATATATTGCGCAACATTTGTCTCTTTCATTAAAAGGAGTTTGGTGCATTCTGCAAATGTAAGGAGTGAATACCCGTACGCATTGGGCGACAATTAAGGGAAAATTGAAATATTGGTGTTGTATTGCTGTACAGGTGGGTCGTCTGTGTGCGGTACAATGTGATATCAAACGGGAACTATTCTTTCCACATAGACTGCGAACACTTCATCACCGTGCCGCCTGCATGTGCTGATGTAGAACGTTGCAACTCACCACTGTCCGCGCATTCTCCCAGGCACCGTCTGATACCCAACCTCATTGAAGAGAAGTATCTGACGGCTATGGATATGGAGCACTAGTCCACCGCACCGAGCACCTGCATTTCCTGAAATTGCAGTAGCCTGCGATCGCTGTGACGTCGTCACAGTGCACCGTGACGCCAGATTCGTCGGTTGGCGACGATTGCAATCAAGAGGGCAGCAGCCGTGCTCCTCCACTTCCAGCTCAATGAATCGGCTCGCCGACTGTGCCCGGTGCAGGGCCGATGTGATGAAGTGTGCTACGCCGGCTTTCCAGACGTGAGAGCGTTGTTACAGACGTATATTTTGGCAAGTGTTATTTTAGACTGTTCTCAATCGTCGTGTTCAGTGTTGGCTACGCCTGTAGATGGCGTGCGACTCCTCGTCCGTCTGTGAAAGATGGCGCTAGCGTCGATGTTCCGCCTCCGTTTTACAGATTTCGCGCTGCAGATTACGGAGGGATAACGCTGCAATTTTATGTCTTGAATGTTCTAGATAATCCATTAACCTAGATATCCTGTGACGAGTGAATACCAAAAACAATTTGATCCTCAATTGTGCTGGTGTGCCATCTGCTCCGACTAGCGATTCAATTAATTGATGATCTTGAATGTGAGACTGGACGTTTGCTCATCTGTTGAGCTGGAAAATGAACGAATCAAGGAGTGGTGGCAAACATCAAATATTATTCCGGCAAATGATGCAGCTATTTTCTTGATCATATGGACATGAGCTAACATGATCAAAAACAAAATGTCATACGTGTCCGGTGTGTTGTCACTGCCCATGAACCAGCCGATGCACATGTTTGTGCTCAGACGCCTTCAATTTCCGTAAGTGAAGCTCAAGTACGCCTAGAATTGGGTTGTTCCACCAATTTCTGAAGTAAAGAACAGGCCCGCATTGATGCATTCTTCCGCATTGTTTCTGTACGACTATGAAGCACATTCGTGAGACCATATTGCAAACGTCGTTGGATGGCATTGCTGAGGCAGACAGCGAGCAGAGCTTTCCTTGAATAGTGCGAATGTTTTTTTTTATTGTAAAGGATTTATTAAGCCTTGCAATCAGTTTCATACCCTTGAAAAAAGAACTTGTAAACCTCTCTTCTTCATTTGATTTTTCCCTGTCTGACTGTACCAACCTGTACCAACCGTTAACCAACCTCTCAACAAGCGGTGCCCCTTTTTGCTCAGTATCTAATCAAGCATTGGATTAAAAATACGCAGACCATGGAACGGGAAAATCAAAACATATGCAGGGTCACTTGTATGGTCTGAACAGGAGTGTGTTGTGAACAGCATTCAAACCGGACGCCGTGCTTGTTCACCTGTTGTTAACATAGTGGCAAGTGGTCTGTCGGTTCGACATGCGCTGAACAGGCTCGGGATAGGAAATAGAGAAGACCGACAAAAGAAGGCCGACAATAGAGCGGCGGTCAGACGGGCCCAACACTTCATAAGTTGCCGCAAACAACTCCATAACCATATAGTGTGTGTTAGTCTAGGACAGAGCTGTTTCTGCATGGCATTAGACCTAGTCGTCCGATCGTGTCATTCATTGAGCAGGAAACATGTCTTCTTTGTGGCTTAGTGTAGGAGTTGGAACAGAAAACTGGCTCTGTTATCTTCGAAATTAAAGTCGATGGAAAGTAATTGAACATCAGAGACAGAGGTGTTTGTTCATACCTGACATCCATCATGCTTATCGTATTCCTATTCAGATCATCAGGTATCCTTGAGACAAACCATGGACCAATGCTGCTACAACCAGGAGTGTATACTTCATACAGCAAGCATGGGAGCCGGCGCGCCAAAAAGAGAAATATTGGTGTGATATTCCACACCAACGTTTTAAACCAACCTTAACTCGCAATACCCTAATTCAGGCTATATTTTCTTCATCGAACTTGATGTCATACCAAACTTTTTCCGGGTCGAAAAAAACTTCACGCACCGGTTACAACTCTTACCACATCGAATGCATATAGTACATGGTTTCTTCACCACTGTCTTGTATTTGCATTCCAGTATGTAATATTCTATAACTGCGAATGGTGGAATTGCCAATGTTTTGATAAAGTGCTTCTCCAACCTCCATCAGGTAGGGTGGCTATTCTTCTGGAAAAAAATAGCATTACCCAGGGAAATCAAACACCGGCTGCCTAGGCACTAGCAAATGACGGCGTAGCCATCCAACATTTTGTACCGGCTGTAAGCGTACGTAAAATGAGTAGACCAGCCATTACTCTCATATCGCGTGTGCGCTGGTCGTATCCAAAGCTGGCGTTGGAGATACAGCTCGCAGGAGCGCTGATGCCACAGTTCAGTACTCGCCTGTTATCTGCTATGGCTGGGCCACCGAGCTGCGTCATCCCCCCCACACCTAGTCTGGTCACCGGCTTCAGGCGGCCAGCTGCACCTGAGACACCGTGTTAGAGCGAGAGGGTGTGGCACCTGAGACGCAGTGCCATGACACCTGCTTCGTTTTGAGTTTCTCCCAGCTAAATTTGACCGGTGCGACTATGAGAAATGACACGCCACCGCTTGCAGGCGCATTGATGGGTGCTACCGTAATGTTGGTATCGAGCCGTTCGCCATTGATGGGTGCTACCGTAATGTTGGTATCGAGCCGTTCGCCATGATTCGCTGCGTGAAATGCGTGATTCAAGCCATGACCGCAATAATAAAGTTACAGCAAGTGCGTCTCGTGATTGTAACAGCGGTTGGGGGTCTGCTGGAAGTGTCTGAGCTATCAAAACTTCTTGCCAATGGAAGTTGCGCAGTTCTGCTGGAGATGTCTGCCATCGAAACGTCTTGTGAATGGAAGTTGTTGAGGTCCGTTGGAATTGGCTGTGATCGGAACGTCTTGTGAATGCCAGTTGTGGAGTTATGCCGGTGTCAGCGCGCCGACAGGTGTCGGCCGAATGCCTGGCATCCGCTCTGAGCCCGCATCCCACGGTACATGAGAGCCAAACGCATTCCGAAAGAGGGGTCCGAAATTGACTTCGTTGCAGTGTCCTCTCCCGACGAACAACTCTATGCTTGCGCGGTCAGTTAGCTTCGAAACCGCGACACTCGATCTACTTGACCGACGCCTTAACCACTACACCACGGAGGCACAGCCATCACCGGCGAATTTTAACTATGCTATTCAGATTTTGCATCAACGGCCCATACTTTTAGGTCGCATATCCTTTATTTCTTGCGTCTTTTGTTATTAAAAGCTTCTCTTTCTCTGTATATTTCTCTTTCCCTCACTTTCTGTGGTCGAATCGCTTTCTGGGGTTATGTGTCAAATGTCATCACCCACCGCCAGGCGGCCACAATGACGGAGTGTCAGTCTCGAAACCACACGCATCAGACTATTCTCGAAGGGCACACATCAGCGGGGAGGACTTCGAAAAGCGATATCTTGGGAGATGAAATGTCCAGTAAGTACTCCTGAGTGTTCCACCGGGTAAGATGCAAATTTTACACGAAGAAAAAATAATCTGGCTTCCGTTGAAAATGTCAGCAAGTGCAGGGATTCTGTGTTATTCAGCGGACGGTTGGGCGATGTGCCCCGATCACCGCTAGCACTAGACATGGAATAGCATTCGCCACTGAAGTAAACAGCAGATGGCCGGCTAGCATACACTGATCGTTCACGATAGCACCCGAACAAAGCGATATACAGACACGGCGCAATTTCAACACAGCGCCTGGAACGCCGCTGAGGAGCGCTCCAACACGTGGAAGCGGCACGCTTCTTACTGCTACCAATGACGGTGCGTCGGCGCAGCCAACGGCATCAGCGCGCACACACACATACACACATACACACACACATGATAGTTAGGGACGGTTTACACCGTCCCAAATTCACAGCATGCCGCGCTAATAAGCCAATACCAATCACCCTCACCCTGCCCTGCCCTGCCCCACCCCCACACAGCCAGGTCCGATCGCACAAGACCACAATACTACGTGCAGGGACGCCACCAGCGGGAAGGGAAGGCAAACTAGGCGAGGTTACATTGAGCAAGCATTTGATGTAAGATCCAGGAGATGGTAGGGTTAATACACATACCGAGTATGGAACGTACTTTCACCTGGTATCGTTAATATTTAGTAACCGTCAATATGTGCAGCTCTATTGCGGCTACTGAACTACAGCAACCATTAATATAACACATTAAAGGCTAATAAAATGCCGCAACCGTCAATGCCTATTACGAAAAGAAAACTGATCTCAAAACTGAAAGCTGATCCATGTCCTAAACTATATTAGAAAATAGGTATTCATTATTGGGTTTAGGCATTATATTAAGCATGGTTGGTTGGTTGGTTATTGGCTTTACGACACGTCGACCGTTGAGTCATATAGCGTCGCCAATCTCTCACGCCGATTGGTCGCGGGCGAAGAGTAGCGACAGGTGAGATTCGAACCCACAATCTTTCGATTGTGAGACGAGCATCTTACCCCTAGACCACTCGTCCCCTTATATTAAGCATGGAAAATGGCTGTCGAGTGGACATAATATTGCAAATGAGGAGCATATAAATACATTGGAGTGACTATCCCCTCATATTTACATGACCTCTTAATAGTTTCGACATTAAACGGGGAATCTGCGGAGCTGTCCACCACGGCGCAATAGTTGCAGTAGCACAAGCTAATGCACGTGCTAATCATCGTCGAATGAATGCAACAAAACGCTGCCAACGTCATGCAACTGCTCGTCAAATAGCACGCAATCCTAGATATAGCAGGTTCCCTACACACTCATCCTGCAATACATCTTGACTATCGTTAACCAATGCGAACTCATTGGAAAATGTAAAATGTAAAGAGCCACCCATGGCTCTGAAAGCCTTCGGCATGACGGCAACTTCGAAAAGCAACACCGCTACATATAGGCAGAATACAAAAAAAAACAATAGCAATGATACTGGCACATAATTCATGGACGTCGGAACCGAGGGAGTGGAGAAGAGATGCTTCGACTTCGCATGCATTGGCGTTAGCCTAATGTTGCGATGCGGAAAGGAACAACATCAACACTGCTCCCTGCCTTTCCGAGACCATTGACACACCCCTGTGGCGGTCACACATCACGACCCAACTCGACATCACGGCCGGGCCAGACACCTCACCGGACATCGTCCGTCCGTCACGTGACACACTCGAACGTGGCTACACACCACCGACACTACCACTGGGCCAGACACCTCACCGGACATCGTCCGTCCGTCACGTGACACGCTCGAACGTGGCTACACACCACCGACACTACCACTGGGCCAGACACCTCACCGGACATCGTCCGTCCGTCACGTGACACGCTCGAACGTGGCTACACACCACCGACACTACCACTGGGCCAGACACCTCACCGGACATCGTCCGTCCGTCACGTGACACGCTCGAACGTGGCTACACACCACCGACACTACCACTGGGCCAGACACCTCACCGGACATCGTCCGTCCGTCACGTGACACGCTCGAACGTGGCTACACACCACCGACACTACCACTGGGCCAGACACCTCAGCGGACATCGTCCGTCCGTCACGTGACACGCTCGAACGTGGCTACACACCACCGCCCTATGTCACGGTGATTGATCGCGGACGAAGAGCAGCGACAGGTGGGACTCGAACCCATAATCTTTCGGTTAGGACACGAGCATCCTACCACGAGACTACTCACCGGCGGCGACCGCTCCGTGGCTTCATACCACCGACACTACACGCAGCCGTGCTACTACAACCGCGCTGACTACAGACCACCGACACTACAGACAGCTGCAACGCCACAGACACCATCTATAGCAGCTCCATCTCCGGGCGGTCGACACAGGTCACAGCACTCGCAACAGCCACTCCGTGTTCAGTCCCACCCCGCCAGCCCAGCGACCAGCGCCGCCGGCGGGCGCTCCGACCGCATCCCCCGCCGGCGCGGCGGGACCCCACCCCCTGCTGGCGCGGCGGGACCCCACCCCCTGCCGGCACGGCGGGGCCCCACCCCCTGCCGGCACGGCGGGACCCCACCCCCCGCCGGCGCGGCGGGACCCCACCCCCTGCCGGCGCGGCGGGACCCCACCCCCTGCCGGCACGGCGGGACCCCACCCCTGCCGGCACGGCGGGACCCCACCCCCTGCCGGCGCGGCGGGACCCCACCCCCTGCCGGCGCGGCGGGACCCCACCCCCTGCCGGCACGGCGGGACCCCACCCCCTGCCGGCGCGGCGGGACCCCACCCCCTGCTGGCGCGGCGGGACCCCACCCCCTGCCGGCACGGCGGGACCCCACCCCCTGCCGGCACGGCGGGACCCCACCCCCTGCCGGCGCGGCGGGACCCCACCCCCTGCCGGCGCGGCGGGACCCCACCCCCCGCCGGCGCGGCGGGACCCCACCCCCTGCCGGCGCGGCGGGACCCCACCCCCTGCCGGCACGGCGGGACCCCACCCCCTGCTGGCGCGGCGGGACCCCACCCCCTGCTGGCGCGGCGGGACCCCACCCCCTGCTGGCGCGGCGGGACCCCACCCCCTGCCGGCGCGGCGGGACCCCACCCCCGAGCCCGACTACACCTGCAGGATGAGCTCGTCGTCCGACTCGTCCGACACGCCGTCCAGCGGCACGTCGGCCATGTCGGCCGGCAGCGGCTCGTCGCACTCAAGGTCGACCAGCGGCGGCTCGGCGCACCGCCGCCGCAGCGTCGCCGGCGGCGACGCCCTCGGCTGCGGGCCGCCGAACGCCTCATCGACGTCGATGTCCAGCAGCGAGGCGGCCGTGTCGGCGTCGCTGGCGTGCCGGTCGGCGGCGCCCAGTCCGAGCAGGCGACGCACGGTGCCGCGCGTGTCGACCTGCTGCGGGTCGGGCCGACACGGGCCGGCACCGTCGTCAATTAGCGGCGCAGACGCGTCCTCGTCAGGGTCCTCCAGCCGCACCTGCCGGACGGTCAGTGTCCAGTGTCGAGGGGCCAGTGTCCAGTGTCGAGGGGCCATCGTCCAGTGTTGAGGGGCCTGGGGCCAGTGTCCACTGTTGAGGGGCCAGTGTCCAGTGTCGAGGGGCCAGTGTCCAGTGTCGCGGGGCCTGTGTGCAGCGTCCAGTGTCAGGTGGTCAGAGTCAGTCAGCCAGTGTCCAGTGTCGAGGGGCCTGTGTGCAGCGTCCAGTGTCAGGTGGTCAGAGTCAGTCAGCCAGTGTCCAGTGTCGAGGGGCCAGTGTCCAGTGTCAGGTGGTCAGAGTCAGTCAGCCAGTGTCCAGTGTCGAGGGGCCAGTGTCCAGTGTCGAGGGGCCATCGTCCAGTGTCGAGGGGCCTGTGTGCAGCGTCCAGTGTCAGGTGGTCAGAGTCAGTCAGCCAGTGTCCAGTGTCGAGGGGCCAGTGTCCAGTGTCGAGGGGCCATCGTCCAGTGTCGAGGGGCCAGCGGCCAGTGTCGAGGGGCCTGGGGCCAGTGTCCAGTGTCGAGGGGCTTATATATATATACATGTATACATGTATACATGCATACATGTATAATATATATATATATATATATATATATATATATATATATATATATATATATATATATATATATATATATATATTGCACGCTATTCTCAAGCGTACGATATTGCCGCGCCATCAGTGATGTGCACGAGCAGCACGTTGTCAGTGACGACTGAACAATTATGTCGCCATGTTGGTGTTGCGGCATGTCGTATTCGATGTCGATCAAGCGTTGTATGCCACGCCAGGCAATTTTCGAATTCCATCGTTTCCTCGCCGACATGAACATCGTGCGAATGCATCTGAATCTGACTCAGAGAAAGATGGAGATGAAGAAGAACCTTCAAATATTTTCAGACACATTGGCTTGCTGCGTTATATAGCCTTGCCAACCTCTCACGCGAATTGGTCGCGAGCGGGCACAGTAAACCCGCCGGTTGCGAGACTCGAACCTACGATCTTAAGACAAAGAGCCGAATGCCCTACCCCGACTAAGCCACCGCGACCCCGAGAGAGACGGAGAAAACTTACGCTACTGTAGAGGACGGTACCGCCCCTGCCGCGTGGTGTCAGCAGACGCCGCAGAGTGGCGCCCGTGTCGTGCTGGAACCACTGGCGCCGCCTGCCGAGACATCGCACAACCACGAACACCAACACGCAGACCAGCGGCAGCAGCAGCCACAGTAGCATGCCTGGGGACACGCGAGCACGGCAGTCGGCAGTCAGCCGGGACGGACGCAACTGCGGCACCGTGGCGGACACAGGGGGACAGGAGCGGACGCAGGGAGACCCGAACGGGCACATGGAGCCATGAGTGGACACAGAGAGACATGAGTGGACACAGGGAGACACGAGCTGGCACAGGGAGACACGAGCTGGTACAGGGAGACACGAGCTGACACGCGGGGAGACAGAAGTGGACACATGGAGACACGAGCGGGCACATGGAGACATGAGTGAACACAGGGAGACAGGAGTGGACACCGGGAGACATGAGTGGACAAAGAGAGACATGAGTGGACACAGGGAGACAGAAGCTGACGCAGGGAGACACGAGCTGACGCAGAGCTAACCAATGACTGATTCGCAATAGACTGTCGGCATTCTCGCTGGATGGCCGCTCCTGCCATGGACACAGCCTATTACATGGTCCCTGCGGCGTCTCAAGTTCGAAAAAAGTTATCGCAAACTTTAGGCAGACTACTCCCTGTCTGATTCTGAATGCGCAAGAAAGCACCCTTGGTATGGATTATTTTGACCCCTGCAAGAAAACGTTCCGTCGCGCGTGATGACAAACACAGGCTACTCGCAATGTTTCATGCACATCGGCTTAGGAGAATGGATATCAAAAGAAGGATGCAAAGAGTACAGACCGAGGGTGGCTCACTTGCTGGTGTAGGGTTGGCTGTGGTGACCAGCGTGGCTCACCTGTTGGTGCGGGGTTGGCTGTGGTGACCAGCGTGGCTCACCGGTTGGTGCGGAGTGTGGCTCACCTGTTGGTGCGGGGTTGGTTGTGGTGACCAGCGTGGCTCACCTGTTGGTGCGGGGTGTGGCTCACCTGTTGGTGTGGGGTTGGCTGTGGTGACCAGCGTGGCTCACCTGTTGGTGCGGAGTGTGGCTGTGGTGACCAGCGTGGCTCACCTGTTGGTGTAGGGTTGGCTGTGGTGACCAGCGTGGCTCACCTGTTGGTGCGGAGTGTGGCTGTGGTGATCAGCGTGGCTCACCTGTTGGTGTGGGGTTGGCTGTGGTGACCAGCGTGGCTCACCTGTTGGTGTGGGGTTGGCTGTGGTGACCAGCGTGGCTCACCTGTTGGTGCGGAGTGTGGCTGTGGTGACCAGCGTGGCTCACCTGTTGGTGCGGGGTGTGGCTCACCTGTTGGTGTGGGGTTGGCTGTGGTGACCAGCGTGGCTCACCTGTTGGTGCGGGGTTGGTTGTGGTGACCAGCGTGGCTCACCTGTTGGTGTGGGGTTGGCTGTGGTGACCAGCGTGGCTCACCTGTTGGTGCGGGGTTGGTTGTGGTGACCAGCGTGGCTCACCTGTTGGTGCGGAGTGTAGCTCACCTGTTGGTGCGGGGTTGGCTGTGGTGACCAGCGTGGCTCACCTGTTGGTGTGGGGTTGGCTGTGGTGACCAGCGTGGCTCACCTGTTGGTGTAGGGTTGGCTGTGGTGACTAGCGTGGCTCACCTGTTGGTGTGGGGTTGGCTGTGGTGCTGCACACGGCTCCAGACGCCCACTCCAAGCTGAGGTGACATTCAGAGAGCTGCGGCACAGAGCAGGGCAGCGACGCTCACCACGTGTCAACCGACATATCACCACCCTCTCAGGCGGTGGCTGCCCTGGCACAAGCACACAGACATCACCACCGTCCAACGCACATCAACCGAATAGGCAGGCCAACCTATCGGCACAGCAGATCATTGGCTCACACGAACAAGCCAGGAATGACAATGAATCTCAATGAATGTTTCGATGGCTCACTCTAGACATCGTGGCATCGGGGTCATCATAACTGAGCACGCCGATTAGCCGAGCGAAAGCCGGGAACGTGCAGCGGGTGACGTTCAAAACTGGCCTCACATCTAAATTGGACCTCACTTTCACCCAGCTACCACTCTACACAAAGGAGCAGCCAGCATCTCGCAGTAGACTTTAGATGATAGGTTAAATAATCCGCCAAACCAGGGAAGCATAGCAGTCATCGGCACACAAACACTGCAATGTACCGTCACAAAGCGATCCGTACGTTCACAATAGGTCGGACAAAAATGTCATCTTCGTCACGTCGCCTGGAATATCATCCACGTTACGTCACCTGGAACATAAACTACGTCACGTTATCTGGAATATCATCTACATCACGTCACCTGGAATATCAACTACGTCAAGTCACATCAGATATCATATACGTCTGGTCACCCGGAACCCCGCTGTCTGTCTCCGCACCAGCCGTCGACCTTCAGCATTGCGTCAGGTTCGGTTTGCTGAGTCACATTCGGAGGCATGCAGGTATGGGAAAAGGCGTATGGCATTAACAAATATAAGGGAGTGATGTGCTCGAGTTTTTGCCGGCCATTGTCTGTCATGGCGTTGCCAATACATACATGGTTCCATCTACTTTTTTTAATTGAATGACTCGACCAAAAAAAAAAATGTTTGCAGAGGAATCGAAGTTCCTACCTTGTGCAGCACGTAGCGAGAGCGGAAAAACATCTTGGGGTACTGCCTAAGGCACTACACATAAACTTTTCAGGACCCCAGCCCCATTCTGGTTGTTGTGCCTTTGACCTACGCGGCTGGGTGAAAATAATCGGTTAAAAAGGTACATTCTGACTCTCAGACGTCCTCAGGTCAAGGGAAAGGAGGATGCATGTACGCTGATAATCATGCCACTTGGATCGGCATCATTCCATCTGAACTCGGCATTTCAATATTCGATGCTTGTATTTCGCGACATCTTCAATTACTCCTCTCCATTATTATAACAGTAGGGGACGGTTTCGTTCAGCAGGCGCTTCATAAGAATCAAGTGTCACGTTTGTCACGCGCCTATGTTCAAATACGCTCAAAGCATTCATCCTGTACGGCAACCAAAAGAATCCGCGTGACTTCCGATGGGCGCTCGATTCGACGTTCGATGGTCCGGACAGTTCCGAACCACGAATGGCGTATCATCTTTGTGACGGCTGGCACATTTTCACGGAGCCTGTGCCGTCCGGGCGGCTGCGAACACGCCCGAAGTCATGTTCGCACGTCCCACTCGTAACACGGTGACGAAACGACTCAGTGGGATAGTGCTCTGCACCTCTGTGGCCTCTAGCACTCCTAGGCAGCGGCACCCAATGGCGTTAACCGCCATATTCGAGTACTCAGCGGATGTGACGGGCCAGGGGCGGTCACCGGCCGTGTAAGGTGACCTGACCATCCCGCCAACGGAGCCACCTCACCCCCACACTCCCACAAACTTAGTGCTACGTAATGTCAGTACTTGTTCTGGAGCCACAACTGTCAGACAGAACGCGCCGCACTAATGGCATTGAGTACAGCTTCAGCAGGCCATTCAGCCAGACTGACCAATTGTGTGGTGATTATGTCATTCAACGTCGGATAGCTCAGACATGTGGTCAACAAATAATGAGTGGGGGATTGTCACCGGGTGTAGCTTCCGTAGGTGCAGGTGCCATGCAATACGTCTGTTCGTCATTCCTGGTGTGCATATAAATCGCTTATTGCTCTCGGTATTCTGCATAAAATTCGCAATAGGCTGCCATCCGAGCAATACGGCAGAAATTTGATCTGTGACAGTCGCCTTGGAAGGATTGCATGAGCATTCCCAAATATCTATTTCCGCGACTCACCATATTCGGAGTTTAGGGGCGCATCGACTGCGTCGGTCATGCAGTACTCACCATATTCGAAATGTTACAAACGTGAATTTTAGGTCAAGAATGACACCATGATCTTGCATCTGTGTAGCAGCCTCCAGTTCGATCGCGTGGATCGCGTGGATCGAATATCTGATTCGGACGGGCGCGCGCATGTGGGACTTGGTGAACGCTCCGCATATGGAAGTATTCAGAGACATGAGATGGGATGCCGCCCCGGGGGGGCTAGGAGCAAACATCCATCGGATGTTTCTTGATGATGTTTGGATGGATGTCCGGCTGGCCGATTTGGCGGCTCGATGGAGGTTTGCTTCCCCCCCGAGGCGGAAGCAAACATCCATCGGAGGGGCAGCACATTTTGCGGTAATTTAAAAGTTATTGACTTTATGTTTTTCCATGCGTGTATATTGTCTCACGTTGCGTCGGTGCCGGCTGCTTTAGTTGCAGAGCCACACGCACCGATCCATCGAACCACCGCAGCAGCCAGCGGCGGATCGTCACTGTCGGCATGCGGTCTACGATTGCGGATTCAAGAACACAACACACATGTCAACGCGCCCACTGCTGCGGTCACATCAGTCGCGCTCGATACTCTTCACGGTATCGATGACGAACCGCGTGGCAGACCATAAGTCAGCTCGCTTGTTGAGCCGCGTGTCGCGTGACCGGAAGAAGACGACTCATAAGGATATCTAAGACACCAATATCGCGGCTCTTTGCGTCCCGTCTAGCCGTTGGTCATTGGTCATCAGACAGCCGTGACCTCGCGGTCACCGACCCGCCATGACACCGACCCAGTAACATCATACTGACGCCAACTCGGTCACCAGCAGCAACGGCCAGAACAAGACCAGAGCCAGCCAGAGCCAGCCGCCGGCAGAGCACAACAGAGTGCACCGCGTCTGGGGTCAAACCTCACAGAAAACGACCCTACATTGGAGGAGAGGACGGTGGATAGGAGCTCCAGTGGCCTCCCCATTGTTTCGACTCCTCGTCAATTCTATCGGAGTTCACCAGGTCGAAGCGAGTTTGAAACCGCACGAACCCCAACCATCCCGTCACAGTTCAACTCCTGGCCTCGTCTTCACTGCACACGACACACAACCAGCACGTCCAACGGCAGACGCGTGCGCAGCGCTGTGTGGCTCCGATGCGGCTCGCTGTCTCGTCGCACGCCAACACAAACCGTGGCCTCGTGGCCAGCCGGGCGCCGCCGGCCGGGCGGACGACAGCCGACCGCGCGCCTGTTGTTGTCGACGCCCCTCCTGTGTGCCGGACGGACGACAGCCGACCGCGCGCCTGTTGTTGTCGACGCTTCTCCTGTGTGCCGTACGACAGCCACCCTTTTTGTGTGCCGTCGACGACAGCCGACCGCGCGCCTGTTGTTGTCGACGCCCCTCCTGTGTGCCGTCGACGACAGCCGACCGCGCGCCTGTTGTTGTCGACGCCCCTCCTGTGTGCCGTCGACGACAGCCGACCGCGCGCCTGTTGTTGTCGACGCCCCTCCTGTGTGCCGTCGACGACAGCCGACCGCGCGCCTGTTGTTGTCGACGCCTCTCCTGTGTGCCGTCGACGACAGCCGACCGCGCGCCTGTTGTTGTCGACGCCTCTCCTGTGTGCCGTCGACGACGTGCCAACGGCGCCAGAGCTTACACATTGAGATCGCAGAAGACCGGTTGCAAGCCTGGAATACATCTCGACAGCCAGCGAAAACGCCTGCTGTTCTTCCGGTATTTATATTTGACGTCTCTACCACTCATGGTGCAGGGAAGTCATAGGTCAGAAGATCAGGAGGAACGTAAAGCTTACGAAAAGAACCCTATTACCTGGCAGGGGGACGAAAATAACCCTATTACCCTATTACCTGTCCAGATGTTCACGATAAGAAATCGTGGGACCTTCTGCTGGGTGTTGGGAACCTTTTCGTGAACTGCATGGACAACTGCCAGTGCACACGGTCCTCCTGGCCACGATTCTTCTGCCGGCTCAGTGAAGTCTTTCGAGAGGTCTCGGGATCTCCCGTCAATACCAATATTTCTTCTGGCCTGGGGCCTCCGCACAACACGACAGGCCTTCATTTATATTTGGGCCCTCTCAAACTTCATGTGGCGAGGGGGAGATATGTCTCCCCTGTTTCACGGCATTGGCGGCATCGCCCTCCCCGTCCCCAGTGGCGACGTCCCGCGCATCGCTAGCAGGCCGCTCTGCAGAACCACGTGCCACACAGCGTGAGATGGTGCAGTAGCTATCGTACAGTAACTGTAGACTACTGGGGAAAACCAATTTGTATACAGTTTCTTTCCACGTGACGACCATAAATAAAATTAATGCTAGACTGATTGAACGGTGAGGGAAGGAGCTGCCCTACGCACTCGCCCCTCCTGTTATGCTCGCTAAGGAACGGACGACGCGCTTTGTCTCCACTGCGGCATCGTGACGTCAGCGTCGTGACGTCACGCCGGCGGCCGGCGGCACGGCCGGCTCGGCGGTCGGCCGGCTCGGCGGTCGGCCGGCGCGCCAGTGTGCCGAGGCGGGGCGCGGCGCAGGCCCGTGCGTGCTGTTGTTCCGGGGCAGTGTTGAGCGGCGGAGACGGTGGCGGCGACGGCGGCGGCGGCGGCGCTGGAGCGAGCTGTCGTCCTCGGCTGGCGGCGGTGAGTACACACACAAGTGTGCCTCCCATACGGGTAACCCACATTCCGACTGGAACAGGCGTAACAATGCCAACACCGCCGCATATCCCCAGGGTCACGGCGCTGCTGGTGTGGCTGCCGCCCCGTCTCGTGCCATGCAGCACCGCTGCGGTACTGCTACAGTGTTGCTATGGTACCACAGTGCTACAGCGGTACTCAGATACTGCTACGATGTTACTGTGGTGCTGATACGGGTTGCGGTAGTGCGCAGGTACTGCTGCGCTGCTGCTACGGTGTGCTCAAGTACTGCTGCGCTGCTGCTGCGCTGCTGCGGTAGTACTCAGGTGCTGCTGCTGCGGTAGTACTCAGGTACTGCTGCGGTAGTACCCAGGTACTGCTGCGGTAGCACTCAGGTACTGCTGCGCTGCTGCTGCGGAGTCACCAGGCGGCTCCGTCGCGGCCCCATCTCGTGCCAACTGGTCATTTGGTGACCTAGTTGTGGTCCCACTGGCGGACAGTGAGCCGATCCAAGGCCTTCCATGTCGTCTGATCCGGTGTCAGTCAGGGCCGCCTGGGATACTCTGATCCCGTAGCAGTCAGGGCCGCCTGGGATACTCTGATCCGGTGGCAGTCAGCGCCGCCTGGGATGCTCTGATCCCGTAGCAGTTAGTTATTAGGGATTTAGGGCGCATCGACTACATTGGTCATGTAGTGCCCATTGTGATCCCGTGGCAGTCAGGCTGGGATGCTCTGATCCGGTGGCAGTCAGGGCCGCCTGGAATGCTCTGATCCCGTAACAGTCAGGGCCGCCTGGGATACTCTGATCCCGTAGCAGTCAGGTTCGTCTAGGATGCTCTGATCCCGTAGCAGTCGGGGCCGCCTGGGATACTCTGATCCCGTAGCAGTCAGAGCCGTCTGGGATGCTCTGATCCCGTAGCAGTCAGGACCGCCTGGGATGCTCTGATCCCGTAGCAGTCAGGGCCGCCTGGGATGCTCTGACCCGGTGTCAATCAGCGCCGGCTGGGATGCTCTGGTCCGGTGGCGGTCAGGGCCGGCTGGGATGCTCTGAACCGGGCAGCAATCCAACACGTTATTGTTTGGGCTGACGGGCGCATCAACTGCTAGTGGACGTATGGCATTTGTTTGGGATTGTGTTCTGATTGCAACTAAGTGCCGCTATCTACCTAGCGTGTTTTCAGCTCATCTGAGAAGGGTAAAGGTGGAGGAAAGGTCGTAGCTGAGATGAGCAGGCGAGCTTAAACACGTCGAAGGCTGGCACGGCCAGCAGTTGGCAGTCAGAAGCAGCCAGACAGGTCAGCCAGCGCTCCGGGACACAGCACAACGCGGCCGGTACGCGCCGTCAGTTAGCTAGTAGCTATTGGCATTAGGGGAAAAGCTGCTGCATCAAGACCTACAAGAATCGTACACCTTCAGAAGGCACGGACGTTCGAGCTAGCATGGTTTATTTCTTCCACGACTTCGTGACTAACATGCGACACTTCGGTAACAAATTCGTAATTGCACTAGAAAGCGGTGGTTTTCTCCATTCATGGCCGACTGGTCTGCCATGCTCTCACCGATCATCCTACTTGCTTTCCACTCCGCTCTCGACCTCTCCTCATCGGAGGGGGAGGGCGTAGAAACAATCCATAGTGGGAACGGGAGTGGAAGCCATGTTGAAGTGATTTCTTCCCATGCAACGTCATACAACGACAGGATTAAAGTAAAAATAATCTTGAAAAATGGTGAAGCTGCACCTCTGTCCACGGGCCCACACCCCTACTCATCATTGGTAAAATGTGTCCATCTTCCTCCCCCCACACCCACACGAAACGGCTCCCGAAATCCGTCCTGCCTCACTGATCCGCCCCCGGTCACCCCCATCCTCTCGGAACGGCTCCCCGAGATCCGTGTGCAGGATTCGCCGGTGTGACGCGGCCCGGGAATACCGCGCGCTGGGGGCACGAGCGTAGTAAACTCATGGTGCCCGCCGGACCGCACTTACTACCACGACCCATTCGGGAATACCGCGACCGGCTCGGCGGTCAAGGCATATCGATAACCCTGTACCGACACCAGAGCATTGCGACACAAGAGCAAGAGCATCGCAGAGACGTTGTGAACTCGGTCGTTGCACTGACGGCTGACTGGTGCGGTGTGACGTTGTTGTGAACTCGGTCGTTGCACTGACGGCTGACTGGTGCGGTGTGACGTTGTTGTGAACTCGGTCGTTGCACTGACGGCTGACTGGTGCGGTGTGACGTTGTTGTGAACTCGGTCGTTGCACTACTCCAGCACGAGCAAAGCGCGACCGGCACCCGCGCGGACTCCGCAGGCACTCTATGCCAAGTCTGAGCCGGGGTCGCGGCTTCTCGGACAGTGGTGAGGAGTTACCAGGTCGCACCTGACCCTGAAGTGACACGGGATGCGGCGCCGCGCGCGCCGACACCACTCTCAAGGTCGCTGGAACGCTGCGACTGCCGTGCGAGCGTGGCGGCGGGCTGCACCCCTGACGGTGGCGGCGAGCTGCACCCCTGACCGGCCTCCGACACGCGGGCTGGGCCCGCCACCCGGACCAGTCATGAAGTGGCTGACATGCCCGGGCAGAGGCGGGGAAATTGGCCCGACCGGGCTCTACGAATCGTATACGTATTGTCAACAGACGCGGCTGGGGCCGCTGGATGTCGTACTATGGCCCGGCTGCATCTGTGAGACGGCCGGCCGCCACAGCCGCCCAACCGCCCACGGTGGCGTGGCCAGCATTTGGCCCTCTTCAGATGACCACCCCGGTCATCTGAAGAGGGCGCTCTCTACCCCCACCACCTTTCCGAAACTCCCGGATTTCTGGCACTTCGCTTTCAATGGGCCCCTGTATATATATACATAAATATATACATATATATATATATATATATATATATATATATTTATATATATATATATACATACACGTATATGCAGCAACACACAACCACCAGTCAGCCGTTCTGTGTAGGAGCTGCCGCGAGAACAGGTACGGGCCAAATCTTTGACTGCCGACGCTACCGTCCATGGTCAACGCTTTAACACAGCTGCCGCAGTGGCGGGGTGGCCCGACGGCGGGGAAATCAACCCCTTGCACGAGACGTGACGCTGCGACCGCCACGCGTCCATCCGGCCCCGCCAGCAACAGCGACAAGTGGCGGCAGCGGGTCGGTCTCCTGGGGAGCCGGGTCAGACAGAGCCCGGGACAAGCGGCAGCTGACAGTGGCCGCGACATCCCCGTCCGCACTGTATCTCGCCATGACATCGGTATCATCTGGCGTGCTACGTGCCGGCCGGGGTGGGCTGGCCAGTGTCGGGCCCCAGTCGGCATGCAGAGCCGATCTGCATCAGGCGAGCCGCCACACACATACCGCGGCGAGTCTACAAGGCCGGTCTGGATCCAGTCCGCCGTCGGGCTGACAGCCGGTCTATAAAGCCGACCTGGACTGTCCACATCCCGAGGCTGGTGTTTTGTTTACGGCCGAGCGTGGTCTGGAGGACGGACGGCCGTGCCCATACCACCCGGCGGCTGGCACGGCCCGCGTCACCGCCAACACCCGCCCGTCAACACCGCCTGCAACAGCGGCCGTCACATCCGCAGAGTGGGGCGCGCGTGCGTCCACCGCCGGGGGCCGGTCACTTGTGACATAACGCTGGGCGGCACACCGCTGCCGCCGCTTCTGAGAAGTGTCGGCGCAGGACGGGACCGGACCGGCCGCCGCGCCGGCCGCTGGCCGCCCGGAGCCCATATACGGCGCACCAGCCGCCGCCGCCGCCGCCGCGCAGCAGCGCCGTGTACACAGGCCGGTGTACGCCGTACACTACACGGCTCCGGCGGTGGGGCCGAGGCCATGCCGCCAGCCGGCGCCGCGCCGGCGAGGGCGGGGGTTCCCCGTCCCACCGAGCCGGCGCCGCTGACAGACAGACAATGTGTGGGCCAGGCTGGCCAGCCGCCCCGTGTCTACCAGCCGGCGATGGATCGGCCGACACACGGTCATGCGATACATTTCCTCTCTGTGTACACTTCGGAATGGCGTGCACGATCAACACAGCGGTCACGTCACATACCCGAAGCATCGGAGCCTCTCGAGAGTTGATTTCTTCCAATACGTCGGTAAAAACCAAGCGGGAGTCTCCGAGCGACAGACACAATCGCCTGCGACGCATGCGATTGGAACACCCGTCGTCACCGAGAAGGCCGGAGAAACATTTTGAAGCATTGCCAAACCTACCTATTCACAGGCAACGGTACACCGACATCTCAACACGCTCTCGCCAAATGATTGTGTGATCGATGCGCCGCTGGTGCCGATACTGCTCAACTTCTATCCAACATAAACCAGCACTGTTATTGTCGGGAGGTCGATGCACTATGGCCGTGCCAGGCACCACCCTTGGGGGCCGGCGGCAAGGTCGGTCCGACCCTCGGCAGCCCGGCACCCCAGTACAGTGGCGGCTCGCTCGTCTCCTCAGCCTCAGGCGGATCACATCGACACAAACAAGACCGGCCGAAGCGGGGGGAGGAGGGACGGCGGCAGCAAGTGACAGCAACTCGTGCGCAGGTCACGGCCGGTGATGAGGAGACCCCAGCTCGTGCCTTGGTGACGGCCGGTGACGAGGAGATCCAAGCCCGTGCTCAACACAACGGGTGACAGGGAGATCCTAGTTCAGCTCGTGCCTAGAACACGCTGATCACTCGCACAAGTTCCAGCCTACTGCGAGTAATGAACGGTACGCTGACGGGAGGCACAGCATGCTGACGGGGAGGCACGGCGTGTTGTCCGGGTGTCACAGCGTCAAGCAGTGCTTATGGAGCGGCCCGCTAGCACACACATGTTTCAGGGGCGGGTAACTGGGAGCATGGAAAGGTGGCGCCCTTCTGGACGCGAAAAGCGCCCCTTCGGGAAGGCTCGAGTGCACCACCACGCGCCCTGCTCAACGAATTGTCCTGCCGAAGGTGCCCTCCGAGGAAGTATACCCCCATGCAAATGGCTGGATCCGCCCGACACGTGTTGAGTGGCGTGCTCGGTCGGCCCGTGCGGTGACCCGGACACGCTGGCTGTGTGAGAAGTGCCGCCGGCCGGCTGTACAGCAGCGGCTACTGCGTGCGCCGGCCCGGCCTGCGTGTGAGCCACGCCGTGCCGTGAAGGTCACGCTGCAGCTGGACACAGCAGTGGCCATTGCGTGCTGTGCCGTGCTGTGCCGTGAAGGTCACGCTGCAGCTGGACACAGCAGTGGCCATTGCGTGCTGTGCCGTGCTGTGCCGTGAAGGCCACGCTGCAGCTGGACACAACTCGGTGCGACTGTCAGTCGCGGCGCCTGGGCAGCCGTGCCGGGAGCGTCGCGACGACTCGACTCCACACTGGCTACACGGTCTCCTGGCTCCCCGTCACGGGTCCCAGGAGATCAAGAAGACACTTGGGCAGGCCTGACTCGGCACAGACCACACAGCCGGCCCAACAACAGGCGGCCGATCGTGTGTGTCTTCTAAAACGAGTGGCACAAGACGTCCGCCAAGAACACGGCTGCGCATGGACAGCCGAACAAAAAGCAACACGCGACAAACACAATCGCGTGCATCATCTCGCCATCGTACCGCGTGTCTAGCTCTCACCGTCATGCCGTATGTGTGGCCGATGTGCGGCCGATGTGCGGAGGCCTCCATCTGCAGACAGCCGTGACCGGCTGGGCAGGCGCGTCAGTGTGACGTCATCTGGTGTGATGTGGTGTGATGCTGTGTGATTATGACTTCGCGTCGACAGACAGCGTCTGAGTGGATTAACGGTGTCGGCGGCGGCCACACCCGCGACCGGCCGTCACAGCCCATCGCCGGACACGCACCGTCTGGCGCACCAAGGGCACCTCCGTTTGGCAGAGCGAACTATTCGCGTGCCGCACACAAAGCTGTCCGCGACGCTCCACTGGCGCCACCAGCCGGTTGTGCGTGACGAATGGCGTGGCATTGTTGACACTACGGAAACACTACGCTGGTGACGCAGCCGCCGGAGCCTGCTGGTGCCGCATGAAGGCGGGGCAGGCTGGTACCGCAGGAGGGCATGAACTGGTACCACAGGAGGGCATACACTGGTATCACATGAGGGCATGCACTGGTACCGCATGAGGACATGCACTGGAACCACAGGAGAGCCTGCAGCGGTACCGCAGGAGGGCATGCACTGGTACCGCAGGAGGGCATGTATTGGTACCACAGGAGGGCATGTACTGGTACTACAGGAGGGCGTGCACTGGTACCGCAGAAGGACGTGCACTGGTACCGCAGGAGGGCATGTATTGGTACCACAGGAGGGCATGTATTGGTACCACAGGAGGGCATGTACTAGCACCACAAGAGGGCCGGCAGACTGACGCGAAGGCGGAGCCCACTGATACCACACTAAGGTGGGGCAGACTGGTGACGCTGCCATCCAGAAAATTATAATCTCTTTTTTTCTTCTCATTTTGTGGTTGAATGGTGCTGGTTGACAATGAACTACTCTGTGACAAGGTGCTCAAGATGCACTATAAAATGTAACCTGACATTCTGATGTCACAGGTTCGAAGAAAAACATCCTCTCTCTCCGTATTCAATCACCGAACAATTTTCCTTTCCACGTCCAGGATTACAAAGTATAAATCCAACCTTGGACAGAACACATAGCAGACCGGGCCACCAGTCCAGCAGACTGGTGACTGGTGATCGGAGGAAGTGACGCACGGGCCACGGGCCGATTACCACGTGCACCAGTGTCACGGACAGTCGGCTGGGCGTCATAAACATCAGCTACGGACGTGTTCACTAGCACGGGTGAGATAACAGCAGCGACAGCTTTTCCGAGCACAATTTCGCCACTCTCCCTCCGGCACCGTACGTCAGTTGAGCCGCACAGCAACTGGCTGGTGAAGTCAAATTGGGCCTGCACAGCTGAATCCATCACCATAATTCACGACAATACTGAAGGGTGTAGGCCTGCACTGTATGCAAAACATGAGACATTGCCGTGGACTGCAAATTAAACTCATTAACAGCATGAGAAGATCGCCTTAAATAAATGTCCCTCGACCGCAGGCACTGATGCTCTTCATTCGTCATCCCAAACAACCGGCTGGGCAGGCTCAGCTGACACTGACCGGCTGGGCAGGCTCAGCTGACACTGACCGGCTGGGCAGGCTCAGCTGACACTGCCCGGCTGGGCAGGCTCAGCTGACACTGACCGGCTGGGCAGGCTCAGCTGACACTGACCGGCTGGGCAGGCTCAGCTGACACTGACCGGCTGGGCAGGCTCAGCTGACACTGACCGGCTGGGCAGGCTCAGCTGACACTGACCGGCTGGGCAGGCTCAGCTGACACTGACCGGCTGGGCAGGCTCAGCTGACACTGACCGGCTGGGCAGGCTCAGCTGACACTGCCCGGCTGGGCAGGCTCAGCTGACACTGACCGGCTGGGCAGGCTCAGCTGACACTGACCGGCTGGGCAGGCTCAGCTGACACTGCCCGGCTGGGCAGGCTCAGCTGACACTGACCGGCTGGGCAGGCTCAGCTGACACTGACCGGCTGGGCAGGCTCAGCTGACACTGACCGGCTGGGCAGGCTCAGCTGACACTGCCCGGCTGGGCAGGCTCAGCTGACACTGACCGGCTGGGCAGGCTCAGCTGACACTGCCCGGCTGGGCAGGCTCAGCTGACACTGACCGGCTGGGCAGGCTCAGCTGACACTGACCGGCTGGGCAGGCTCAGCTGACACTGCCCGGCTGGGCAGGCTCAGCTGACACTGACCGGCTGGGCAGGCTCAGCTGACACTGACCGGCTGGGCAGGCTCAGCTGACACTGACCGGCTGGGCAGGCTCAGCTGACACTGCCCGGCTGGGCAGGCTCAGCTGACACTGACCGGCTGGGGCAGGCTCAGCTGACACTGCCCGGCTGGGCAGGCTCAGCTGACACTGACCGGCTGGGCAGGCTCAGCTGACACTGCCCGGCTGGGCAGGCTCAGCTGACACTGCCCGGCTGAGCAGGCTCAGCTCGGACTAGCGCGATTTCTCCATTCGGCGTGTGTGTTGTAGGAGGTACCGACCTGAGATGGCGCGGTTGTGTGGTGGGTCAACAGACTGAGCCAACAGTGTCAACAGTGACTGCGTCCCATGTGAGTCAACGGACTGCACATGGCAGTGTGGCTCTGACCCGAGTGTGGCTCTGACCCGAGTGTGGCTCTGACCCGAGTGTGGCTCTGACCCGAGTGTGGCTCTGACCAGAGTGTGGCTCTGACCCGAGTTCGCCGGTACCGGTCTGGCTGGTCACATGGCAGTGTGGCTCTGACAGTGTGGCTCTGACCCGAGTGTGGCTCTGACCCGAGTGTGGCTCTGACCCGAGTGTGGCTCTGACCAGAGTGTGGCTCTGACCCGAGTTCGCCGGTACCGGTCTGGCTGGTCACATGGCAGTGTGGCTCTGACCCGAGTGTGGCTCTGACCCGAGTGTGGCTCTGACCAGAGTGTGGCTCTGACCCGAGTGTGGCTCTGACCCGAGTTCGCCGGTACCGGTCTGGCTGGTCACAACACATTAAGGCAGCAATATAACAATAAAAAACACCACAATTTAGAGGAATGAAATATGTCCAAATAGCCTACCTGAGACGAGAAATGAAACGGTACAATTTCTTTTCCAATGGATAACTCGTATTTCACAGCACATGGCAGGTGCACGGTCTCACAGGGCACGGTTTTGTGCCACATACTATGCCATCATACTTGAATCAATTTTACTTTAGCGTTCTAAAAGCATCAGAGCATCCTGTTAATCTCGAACACGATGTAGGCACAGGTGGATGTCCTGTCGCTGCAGTGCTCTGCGCCCTGTCCACCAATGGATCTGTATTCAACAGTAGAAAGGAGTGCAGTTCAAATGGATGTTTTCAGTCTCCTGGCAGTGGAACTGATTGTTTTCATGTATGCAGTGCACTAATGCGCAGTTTGCATTCCCGCTGGCGCACGATTAATGTCTCGAGCTCCGATCTTATCTCTACGCTTCGGAAATCCCAGCTCTTCTCGGTGGAAACATGAGCCCCCACAACGATTAGCTTCCTAGCCGCCGTAAACTTTACCCCTCCCCACCACCCCACCAACCGCGCATTCAGAGGCGAGGACGATGCAAGAACGGAGGACGGTGCGCCCGTGTGGTGCAGCAGTAACAATCACTCGCTAGTGCACTCCAAGACTACTTCACGGCGCTGGGAAGCCTTCTGTCCTCGCGCATGCATCTCGCCGTCATGAGACATTATTAGCATCACTACACGCAGCCCGGCTTACTGTTGTCCTCGAGGCGGATGATCGCTGGCGGTCACGCGCACATGGAGAACTGCGCCGAGCCGAGCCCGGTCTTGTGCCCCCAGCCGGTGTGCCCGGGTCCGGCCCGGCCTGCCTCCCTGACCAGTGCCGGGCCGCACCGAGCGCTGTCGCCGCTGTCGGCCGCACCTCCAACTGGATACACGTGACTCACCGGCCGCCGCCGCCGGCTCTGGCTTTGTTCGCCGCGCGGCGCGTGACACGGGCCGCGCAGACACCGGCGGCTGGCCTCCCTTCACACCTTTAATATACTCTGCTTCACACCACCTGCTGGCGTCTCTTCCCACCGGTGGCAGGCCGCTCTTCATACCGGCGGCTGGCGTCTCTTCACACCGAAGGCCGGCGTCTCTTCACACCGAAGGCCGGCGTCTCTTCACACTGAAGGCCGGCCGTCTATTCACACAGGTAGCTGCGTTGCCATTCACGGCTACACATGTCTCGCGGCCGTTGATCGCACTCCGCTCGCCCAAAGATGGAGAGTCACCACCAGCCTACCCTGCCTATACTGAAGCGTCTGCCACCGAGGGACGCTCTCTGCACCCACCTTCTCGGACGGGGTGTGACAGCGACAACCACGCCCCACACAAGGGGACGAGTGGTCTAGGGGTAAGATTCTCGTCTCGCAATCGAAAGATTGTGGGTTCAAATCTCACCTGTCGCTACTCTTCGCCCGCGACCAATCGGCGTGAGAGATTGGCGACGCTATATGACTCAACGGTCGACGTGTCGTAAAACCAATAACCAACCAACCACGCCCCACACAAACCGCTTCAAGGGACACATATGAAACCACATTAATTTCGTGAAATGGCTCACGACGTAGGCTGTGTGATTCGGGTCACAGCCTCCAAGGCAGAGGTTGATTGAACCTCAGTGGAGCCGACAGTGTCGACAGTATTATGGTCGGAGCTTCCGTGAAGCCGACAGCGTCGACAATATTATGGTCAGGTTGTGGCCGATGGGGTGCAGATGACGTCGATGGACACACGGTCGGATAGTGACCCCAGGCGCGGATGGTGTCGCTGGTGACACGGTCGGGTCGTGACCTCTGTGCAGATGCTGGGGTGACATTTCAGTGGCAGACTGACGCCATGACGGTGACTGTAACGCCCAGTGTGAGTGAGATCACTTTGTTAGCTCACGCCGTGGGCGTCACCATAGGTCGCCGACTCCGGCAGCAGGTACCGGGAACCCATCGGAGCGCCAGCTCAGGTGGGTCCCCTCCCCCCTCCCCCACCACCAGGTCACGCGGACGGCAACTCGACCGACGCCGTAGCCGACGGCGAAATGAAATTTCGCAGCGGAGGAGCCGAGCGCGGGCGTCAAAAGGTCGTGCAGTCTCCCGAGATGACGCCAATGGCCAAATGTCGGCACAGGAGACCACTCTGGAGGAGCTGTCGCCGCCGGCAATGTCAAGTACAGGCACGGCGTGGGGTCATCATACTGGGCGCACTCGCGCAACAGCGGATGCCAACGACAGGAGCGGGACGGAAGTCGGGTCGGCGGTAATACGCGGCGCCGTGCTTCACATCACGTGACGTGAAGTACGGTGCTGCGTCGGCCGTGTCACGTCACGATGACACGGCACGCGGAGCGCCACGCCCGAACATGATCCGGTTACTCGGTACCCGGCGCTGGACACCGCCGTACATGTGTGATCATTCAGCTGAATGTGTGAGCCGTGGAGGTGTGATCATTCGGCTGAATGTGTGAGCCGTGGAGGTGTGATCATTCGGCTGAATGTGTGAGCCGTGGAGGTGTGATCATTCGGCTGAATGTGTGAGCCGTGGAGGTGTGATCATTCAGCTGAATGTGTGAGCCGTGGAGGTGTGATCATTCGGCTGAATGTGTGAGCCGTGGAGGTGTGATCATTCGGCTGAATGTGTGAGCCGTGGAGGTGTGATCATTCGGCTGAATGTGTGAGCCGTGGAGGTGTGATCATTCGGCTGAATGTGTGAGCCGTGGAGGTGTGATCATTCGGCTGAATGTGTGAGCCGTGGAGGTGTGATCATTCAGCTGAATGTGTGAGCCGTGGAGGTGTGATCATTCGGCTGAATGTGTGAGCCGTGGAGGTGTGATCATTCGGCTGAATGTGTGAGCAGTGAATGTGCGATTATTCGGCTGAATGTGTGATTATTCGGCTGGATGTGCGAGTCGCGGATGTGTGATTATTCGGCTGAATGTGGGAGCCATAAATTTGTGATTATTAACATGCGATTGCTATGCGTGATTGTAGACAGGGGGTGTCACTTTGCATACGCTAAGGGGGAGAGGGCACTGCCCCTATCAATCAGCTATTTCTCCCCCTCATGAGGCCGAAGCTTAACCATTGACCCTATATGGGCGTACACGAGATAAAAATGACGTTCGAGGACATTTTGGCCATCAAATAGGTAATCTACTCCTTTCCCAGTCAACCTCACAGTTACCTCCGTGCCTACAGCGCTGACTGTAACGAACAACCTAAAATCGTCACTGGCTCTCACTTTTTAGGCCGCTCCTACTCCCATTGCCCGACACGTGAACGGCCGTGTCAAACGGGCAAATCGGTAATTGTGTAACGATCCTCCTGCCCGGAGCAGCGCGGTCTGCCGCCGGACAATGACGGGGCGCCTCCTGCCCGGAGCAGCGCGGTCGGCCGCCGGACAATGACGGGGCGCCTCCTGCCCGGAGCAGCGCGGTCGGCCGCCGGACAATGACGGGGCGCCTCCGCGCCCAATAAACCGGTCGCCGGACCCGACCGGCAAGCGGCCGCGATCAGTACCAGCCGCCCGACTGCAACAAGCCATCGATTCGCCGACTCAGTTCATTATTAATACGTATGCCGCCTAGGTGCCGTCCATACTGCGCTGGCCGACGACACCTGGTCCATCTGAGCAGTACATAGCCGTCAGCGGGACCCAGCCCACTTCAGCAGTACATAGTTGTCAGTGGGACCCAGCCAACTTCAGCAGTACATAGTTGTCAGCGGGACCCATCCCACTTCAGCAGTACATAGTTGTCAGCGGGACCCATCCCACTTCAGCAGCATACAGCCGTCAGTGGGACCCAGCCCACTTCAGCAGTACACAGTCGTCAGCGGGACCCAGCCCACTTCAGCAGTACATAGTCGTCAGTGGGACCCAGCCCACTTCAGCAGTACACAGTCGTTAGCGGAACCCAGCCGACTTCAGCAGTACATAGCCGTCAGTGGGACCCAGCCCACTTCAGCAGTACACAGTCGTCAGTCAGCTGGCCATTATATAACGCTCACCAAATTACTCGACGGCTATGTGCACTATGCTAATTAAATTATCCACATGCCTTGTGTATTTCGATGGCCACATCACCCGAGTTATGGCTGCTGGCCATCGTATCCGGCTATCCTGTGCATGCTGCTGATCGAATTAACTACATGGCTGTCCGTGCATTACGATCGCTAAATTATCCGGTTGTCACGGGCTCTACGACAGCCCAATTGCTCGGCTGCCCTGTGAATCACGCCGGCAAGCCACCTGGCTGACAGCGCGTTACGCTGACAACAGTGTCCTGCTTGCCTGCACATTGTACCGGTCTGATTGATTGATTGATTGATTGTTCCGGCTTAGGGGCGCATCAATTACTACTGGCTATGCAGCGCCCAATTGTACCGGTCTAATTATCCGGCTGTCCTGCGTATTACTATGGCTCACCGGCTGTGCTCGGGATTACGATGGCCAAATTATCCCGCTGCCCTGAGCACCAAGATGGTAATAATAGCAGGCCCTGAGCTCATCACGAGCGTGGCCCCACTTCACCGCTGTTCGGTGATGCTAATCCACTGGAGAGCAGCTCAACTACCGGCCGAGCTGCATCCCCAAGTCGGATCAAGAAGGCCGATCGACGCCAATTGAGTGGCGAAGACGGATGTGTATGCACAAGTTGCCTTCTAAGCCGGGAACTTTGCCGGCTCTCTGGATGGGGAGGGTCCGTAACGGACCAAATTTGCAGGGGGGGGCGGTGCCGGAGCTGCAAATCCGGTGGACCAATTCCCAACATCTCGAGCGGTGCCAGCATCGGCGGCGCCACCAGCGTTGGGCAGGAGCGGACATCGTTTTGGGGAAACTTGTTTCCATACAACGGTCATAGGCGCAATGTTCGGGCTTCACGACGCTTGGGGGGGGACACGGCCCCTCCCCATCCCCCTGGCGTCATCCGTGGGTACGGGGATCACCGGAAGCCACCAGGCGGGAACCAGCCGCCGGTGGACTTGCAGCTCCGCCGGCGTCCTACGTCGGTAATAAACAGACCACGGCAAGTCGAACTGCTGGCGAATCTGGCCGTATGGATCGTCTCACTGTCGCGTCCCTGATGCCGGCGGCACACTTCCCGTTCTTCCGTTCTCTCCGGCACGGAAGCCGCTCCCCGGCCGAGCAAGATTTGCGATATCGTCTGCTGAGAGTGGCTGCCGACACCCGCGCCCGACGGGCGGCGCGGGCGGGGGCGGCCGACGTGGCGCGGGCGGATCGACTGGCAACGGCCGGGCCCAGTCACGACGTGTGCCGAGTCAACCACCTGCGGCGGGACCGACCGACCGACGGCGTCGCCAGCACACCCTGCAGACTGGCACGGCAGTCGTCCACTCATAGGCCTGCATCGCACCTCGCCGTGCCCATAGCAACACCCGCCACACCCACCGCACCAAACCGCTCGCCCGCCAATCCGGGGCACCGCCATATCGGGTCCGGCACGTCCGCCACTGGCATCTCAATCGCACGCGCACTGGCACACCAGATCACGCGTGCACGATAGCAGCCCGGAACAGCGCCTGCTGCGAATTCCCGACGTGCCGTCGAGCTCCCAGGATGCGTGGTGACGCCGTTCGTCGAGCAGATTTTCCCGCCACGGTCTGCCAGTGGCTCACAGGGCCGGCAGGAGGGTCGCCACGGTCTGCCAGTGGCTCACAGGGTCGACAGGAGGGCCGCCACGGTCTGCCAGTGGCTCACAGGGCCGGCAGGGGGCCACCACTGTCTGCTAGTGGCTCACAGGGCCGCCACTGTCTGCCAGTGGCTCCATGGTCGACAGGAGGCCGCCACTGTCTGCCAATGGCTCACAGGGCCGGCAGGAGGGCCGCCACTGTCTGCCAGTGGCTCACAGGGCCGGCAGGAGGGCCGCCACTGTCTGCCAGTGGTATACAGGGCCGGCAGGAGGGCCGCCACGGTCTGCCAGTGGCGCACAGGGCAGACAGGAGGGCCGCTCCTGTGGCCGTCACGGTCTGCCAGTGGCTCACAGGACCGGCAGGAGGGCCGACACGCTCTGCCAGTGGTGCACAGGGCCGGTAGGAGGGCCGCCACGGTCTGCCAGTGGCGCACAGGGCAGACCGGAGGGCCGCTCCTGTGGCCGCCGCGGTCTGCCAGTGGCTCACAGGGCCGACAGGGGGCCCACCACGGTCTGCCAGTGGCTCACAGGGCCGGCAGGAGGGCCGCCACGGTCTGCCAGTGGCTCACAGGGCAGGCAGGTGCGCCGCCGAAGCCGTGACAGAACCGTGTTCGTCGGGACCAGGGGAGTCGTGGCTGTGGTGGCGGAGAGCCGTGACGGTAGCGATGGGAGTCGTGACGATCGTGACGAGACCACCAGGCAGTGATGGCGGGTTTTCGGCTGGTGGCAGTGACACCAGTCCAGCGTCAGACGGTGTCGGGTGTCATCTGTATCCGTGGCTGTGTTGCGTGTCTGTGTCAGGCGTCGGTGTCGGTGTATGATGTCTGGTGTCGGTGTTTGGTATCTGGTGTCGGTGTCATGTGGCAGTGTCGGTGTCCAGTGTCGATGTCGGTGTCGGTGTCAGCGTCAGTGACGACGACTGCCGGCCGTGGCCGGTCAGTGGTGACAGCACGGCTCGACAGCCACACCGCCCGGCCGATGGGTGGCGCGGCATCCGTGTCGCTCATTTACCCACACCGTGGAGCCGAACCACTCCCAACATCGGCCCGTACCGGCGCACAGGTGTAACGCTCGTGGACACGTGCAGACCGGTCTGCCGGCCCGCGGACAGCAGGTGCCGACAGGTGCCGGCGTTCCGACGTCCAGGCACAACCATCAAAAATACGCCGGGACATCTCGGAAACGGCCAACACACACGGACACGGTTATTGGCCGGCAAAATGCGGCTGCCGGAACTCGCCGGCGTGACCGGCAGTAATACTGTGGCCTCCCGGTGCGGCAGTGGTGATACTGTGGCCGCCCGGTGCGGCAGTGGTGATACTGTGGCCGCCCGGTGCGGCAGTGGTGATACTGTGGCCGCCCGGTGCGGCAGTGGTGATACTCCCGGTGGGCCCCCGGTGCGGTGATACTGTGGCCGCCCGGTGCGGCAGTGGTGATACTGTGGCCGCCCGGTGCGGCAGTGGTGATACTGTGGCCGCCCGGTGCGGCAGTGGTGATACTGTGGCCGCCCGGTGCGGCAGTGGTGATACTGTGGCCGCCCGGTGCGGCAGTGGTGATACTGTGGCCGCCCGGTGCGGTGATGATCAGATCTGTGCCCACCTGATGTGGCAGTGATGACATGCTGTGGCCACACGATGCGGCACGCACCGTCACACGGCCTTTTCTCTCCATTAGAAACATCGTCTTGGCAGAGGACGACGACTTCCGGGGCGAGACCACTAGACAGAGTCGCGCCAGCACCAGATTCGGCTGGGTTCTCTCCAAACGGATGCCAGACTTGGGCCAAACTAGCGTAATTAGTGTCTATTTCAGCACTATTCATACCTTGCCTGGTCTGCATAGTTGGCAACCCGAATCAACAGTCATCCACACATGGACAAGGTTATCATTCTGTTGCCAGGTTGCCAAGTCGCTCCACTCGATTTCTCTTCTTAAACCTGCCCACATTTTGCGCTTAATGGGCATAATTTCAATGCAATGTGTACGGAAGACAATGTGCATAGGAATCGCCATGGCGGAGGACGGGATGACGCACGCCCTGAGCTTTGTGAACTTTAACATTACACCTCTGGTGTTGTAAGGAAAACATTGACGTAACCCACTTCGTCCTGTGCAAAAAGCGCGGCAACGCCTATGTTACCGTGATATCTTAATTCCAACTCAGTAATTATTGGATGAAAAGGACCAGTCGCGGCGGATTCAGATCGGACTTGAGTTCAATATTTCGACGACATATTTTGGTCATGGCATTTCTAGAGCTGTTGGTACGCGAGCATACGGTAGTATGATGGGCGTCATTATATATATTTGATAAATTTTTCTGACAGATTCCCAAGTCTATGGGTCCCTATGGGTCCATAGTCCCTTGGGTATGTACCTAACTACAAAAACCTCCTGATCATACGGATGTGTTCGGACTATCATACATTCGTTTTCTCAACGAGCGACTCTTTTCGCATATAGATCATGGATTCAAGCGATGCTTAACATCTCTTCTAGATTAAAATGACATTAGTGCTTTAAAATCCAAGGTTTATCTGGCCTATAATACTCATTTCAAAGAACAATCCGAACATTCCCGTATATGACCGCCTGCACCCGCAATTTTTCATGTAACAAACCAGTTAAACGATGCACGCTAAAACATGCCAAAGCAGTTGGCCACAGCTTACTAACTTCCCAGTACACACGCAGCACAAACATGACCGGTTGTTGACTGTGACTGTAAACAGCTGAAATGTACATAATGCACACCGATCATATTTCGACGAACTACCTAACAACAATCGAATCTTCGTTCGCGGACAACGAGCACCAGCATCCATTCGCCACCTTTCCAAACTGATTCGTCTCTCTCCGGCAGACGCTGAGATGGACGGAGGCAGCCCACGGCCGACGTGCGCCACAATGAGGTAACCGCGTCCGGCACAGCGACGCCATGTTGTTCGGACCGCCGGCGGCGCTGGCGGCTGTGGCTCTGGCCGCGTGCGCCACCATTGCCGCGACACAGACGGTCACGCCGCGGCTGCCGCTCTGCGATGGCCAGGCGGCCTGCTACTGCGAGCCCATGGCGCTCTCATCGTTCAAACTGTTCTGCACGCACGCGATACGCTACACGTTCCGCTTGACGTACGTGGCGGCGAGCGGTTCGTCCGGCGTGTCGGTCATCATCTGGTGCGACCCGATAGAGATGCGGAGCCAACACTACGAGCACCTGTTCAGCTACAACATGACTTTGGGCCCGGTGGAGAGCGTGGTGTTCAACTTGTGCCCGCTGCCGGCCGGTCGGCTGGACGCCTTCTTCGCCCGGTTTGGCATCGTCGGCGTCAAGCTGGTTAAGATCAACTCGCACGCCATCCTCAACGACACCATGCCGGCCGACTACCTGCAGGGCAGCAACATCGCCGACATGCAGATCAACGACCTGAGCACGATCCACACGCACTCGGACTTCTTCGCGACCATGACGGGCCTGCAGAAGCTGACCATGACCGGGTCGCGGCTGCAGCTGCCCGGCGATATCTTCCGGCACACGCCCGGCCTCAGCCGACTCGTGCTCACCGGCAACCAGCTGTGGCTGGACGAGCTGCCCGACAGCCTGTTCGACGGGCTGACGCGGCTCAAGATGCTCAGCCTGGGCGCCAATCGCCTGCACGCGGTGACGCGCCGCCACTTCCGCGACCTGGAGCGGCTCGAGATGCTCGACCTGTACCGCAACGGCATCCGCACGCTGCCCGCCGACGCGTTCGCGTCGCTGCGCAGCCTCAAGCGGCTCAGCATGCAGTACAACCCGCTGCAGGCGCTGCCCGAAACGCTGTTCGCCGGCACACCCGACCTGCAGCTGCTGCAGCTGAGCGGCGGCCTGAAGCCGGGCAACCTGACGACCGTGCCGGCCGGCCTGTTCCGCGGCCTCGCCAGCCTCGAGCTGCTCAAGCTCAACCGGCTCAACGTGAGTACACTGCCCGACGGCTTGTTCGACGGCCTCACGGCGCTCGCCAACCTGACGCTCAGTCACAATCGGCTGGAGTCGCTGGCGGAGAGCACGTTTGCCGGTCTGACGAGTTTGTGGAAGGTGGACATCGGCAACAACCGGATGGCGGCAGTGCCGGCGTTGCTGTTCCGCGGGCTCCGCAACCTCGACACGGTCTACCTGAATGACAACAGACTGACGGCGCTGCCTGACGATATGTTCGTCGACACGCAACTGCGGCGCCTCTTCCTGGACGACAACAACATCGCCAACGTCAGCGTGCGCACCTTCAGTGGCCTGGGAAGGACCCTGCATAAGCTTCAACTGGACGGGAATCGAATCGAGCTCGACGACGGGGTGCCGTTCGTCACGCCCGCCTTCCAGCAGCTGGCCAGGCTGCGAGTGCTCGGCCTGTCCGGCAATCGCATCCGCTTCATCACGCAGGACCTGCTGTCCAACCTGATGCAGTTGGTCCGCCTTGACCTGCGCCGCAATCGACTGCAGCAGCTGACGTTCAACGACCTGAACTTCCTGTGCGACAACGCCAAGATCGACATGCGCTTCAATAACATATCGCGCATCGCGTTTCCGCTGGCCACGCTCAAGGCAGCCGACAACGGCCAGCGCAAGCCGAACACGATCCTCATCAACAACAACCCGCTGCAGTGCGACTGCAACATGCTGTCGCTCAAGGCCTACATGCAGCACACGGGCCAGTTCGCCAAGCGCAAGCAGCTTGACCAGCTGTTCCTGCTGAAGGGCGACAGCCTCACGTGCGCACAGCCGCAAAAGCTGATGGGCCAGTCGTTCGCCTCGCTCAGCGCCGACCAGCTGCTCTGCCTGCTCGAGGACGACTGCCCGGCCGGCTGCGTCTGCCAGAACCAGTCGAGCGAGACCACCGTGCTGGTGACGTGCGCCCGACTGCCGGCCGGCGCGCCGCTGCCCACCCGGCTGCCTCGCGTCAACGACGCATATGGCGTCAGTCTCAATCTGGAGAACATCCGCCTGCGACGCCTGACCAGTCTCGCCAACACCACGGCGCGCATCAGCCACCTGCGACTCGGCCACAACAGCCTGACCGACGTCGACCCGGCCGCGCTGCCGCCGAGACTCGCCGTGCTCCGGCTGGACCACAACCGGCTGGAATTTGTGCGGCCGTCGCTGCTCGCCTACTTCAACACGACCGGAGTGCAAGTGACGCTCGGACACAACCCGTACGTCTGCAACTGCTCGCTGCTGCCGCTGTACAACTTCGTGCACATGGTGGTGGGCACGGGATCTCGTCAGGTGCTGGACGCCAGCGATATCTTCTGTGCGGCGCAGAACAGCTCGCTGCTCGCGTTGCGGTCCGAGCAGCTGTGCCCGGGCGCCGCCACCATTGTCATCGCCCTCAGCGTGGTGGTCACGGCCATGGCCATGTGCCTGCTCGTGTCGGCGGTGCTCTACTACAACTACAGCGACACGCTCAAGGTGTGGCTGTACGCGCACGGCTGGTGTCTCTGGTGGGTGAGCGAGGAGGAGATGGACAGCGACAAGAAGTACGACGCCTTCATCAGCTACTCGCACCTGGACGAGGACTTCGTGGTGGAGCAACTGGTGCCGCACCTGGAGCGCGGCGAGCCGCAGTACTCGCTGTGCCTGCACTTCCGCGACTGGCTGGCCGGCGAGTGGATCACCGACCAGATCCAGCGCTCCGTGCAGGAGTCGCGCCGCGTGCTCGTCGTGCTGTCGCAGAACTTCATCCAGAGCGAGTGGGGCCGGCTCGAGTTCCTCGCCGCGCACAAGCAGGCACTCAACGACAAGACGAACCGCGTCGTTCTGATCGTGTACGGCGAGCTGCCCGACCCGGCCACCATGGACCCCGAGCTGCGCCTCTACATCAGCATGAACACCTACCTGAAGTGGGGCGACGCGCTGTTCTGGGAGCGGCTGCGGTACGCGCTGCCGCACAAGGGCCGCAGGCTGAAGCGGCGCCGCCGCCGCCGGCTCACCACCGACAAGCTGGGCCTCATCATCCGCGACGGCGGCGCCAGCTCGGCCGGCTCCACGCCGACCATCACACCCACCACCGGCGAGCTGCCGGCGGCGCCCGCCAGCAACGGCCACGCCAACGTCATCAACGGCCACGCCAACGGCCACGCCGGCGGGCCGGCCAACAGCCACGTCAACGGCTCCTTCATCGGCGACAAGCTCGCCACCATCGGCGAGAGCAAACACCGCGAGCAGTGCCTGGCCGACAACGTGGTGTGAGCGGTCGCTCGGGCGGTACAGACCTCGGGCTCTCAGCCACGTGGACAGGCCGACCACGGAGGTCGCCGTCCCCTGGGCACCGCCACAGGCGGCCTCCGAACAGCCCACGCGCTCCTGCGCCGCCGCCAGGTGCTCCGTCTCCCATCGCCGAGGCAGGCGCGAGCAGGCGTGGCGACACGGGCGCGCGGTGATGTCCGCCCATTCTAGATGTACCCGCCGGCGTCAGCAGCCCGTTCGCTAGTCAGCCCTGCCCTCCGCCACCACCTGCACACGTTCAAATGAGTCTCGCTGACGCGCCACACCAGCGTGCGCTCGCGCCGTCGCCGACCGGGCGCGCGTAGCAAACCGCCCAGTCGATGGACAGCCGCGCGTGTCGACACATTCCCTGGCCGCCTGTGGACATCCACGCGCGGACACCGCCGCGCTCCACTCGACCAACTGCGGCTCGGCGGTGCCGACGGCCGGATGTCCGGCGGCCGTTTATGCATATCTCGGCGGCGGTCCGGCAGGACGTCGCCGCTCGGTGCGGACGTACGCAGCGCCCAGCTGGCGACAGGAGAGCCCGGTGCGGGGAGCTTGGCGCCATCATGAGTGCGCCACACGGATCAGCGCGTGACAACAGCGCGCCGCAGCGGCGGCTGCCACCGCGCGACAGTGGACGACCAGCTGCTGCGGAGCCGCGCCTCGCGACCGCCAGCTGACAGGCTGTGAAATGTACTAGATACTAGGTAGACGGCCGAGAGTCAGTCTCGGCGCGCGACCGGAGGCGTGCTGTGTCCCGCTGGTGGTGCTGCCGAGGGGCGGCCGTGACGTCGAGGTAGACCTCTGGGATCAGGTGAAGTCGCCTCGCCCTGCCGCCCCCCTCCTGGACCAGCGCGCCGAGGGCCGCTCGGCTCGCGGCGTCAGCTGCTATGAGGGTAGCCAGGCTTAGCCGCGCAGCGCATCTCATATAAGCGGCGTCAACGTCTCTCTGACTGGGCTGTGCAGCGTGGGGTGCCGGAATTGAATGTGTACAAAACGGCCGGTGTTCGGCTGACCTCCAGCCGAACATGGCATACTGAAGGGGAAGAGCGGCGCTGCTGTTCCCATGCGTGTGCTTCGTTGACGCGCAAATTCCATGTGTGTTTGGTTTATGCAGTGTTTTGCTTTTGGTCCGCCTGCGATGTGAAATACACGTGATCATAAAGGAAGTCGTGAAGAGTTCCGACTGGGTGCGCAGCAATGCAACACAGGAGCGAGTGGATGTCCGCCGACGGGTGACGAAGGCTGCGGTAAGATATGTTCCGAGCCGTTCACGTTTCGTACCACGCCCCCTCCCCCCCCCCCCCACCCCACACACACACATTGAATCGTATCGCGCAGACGCGACGGTGCACTGAACGCTGTTGTGGAGCGGCAGTTGTGAAGCAGCAGTCTGCGGTCGATGAGGCGCATATGTGAGTGCGTGTGCATAGGTGGGTAAGCTTCAAAATGATGGGGGAATGGAAGAGGCCCTATACTAATAATTGGGGAATGCCTTGATGATTCGAAGGCGCTATCTTGATAATTGGGAATGTGTTGATGATGGGGAAGGCGCTATCCTGGTCATTGGGGAGTGTCTTGATGATGAGGGGGAGGGTAGAGCCAAGGGCGCACCAAACATTTCTATCAAGTGGGTGTCCAGTGCCATGGTTGAGCACTCCTTGATGGAGTGCTGGATAAGTTGCATGGGAAACATAAATTAGTAGCTGCATTGCTGGGAGGCGGGGCTCCGAGGTAGGCTCCTTATACGTTTTGGGGACTCGAGCCTCCTCCCATGTCAAATTGTAGCATGGTGCCACGTGGACAAACACCTTCAATTGTTTTTTTGGGACCACCAGCTTTAACTTGCCCGGTCCTCCAAATTTCTTCTATTTCAAGCTATGCCCGCGTACAGCATACTTTCCATTGTATGCATTACGCAATTAAGTATCCTTTGGTTCACATTACCGTTTTGGACCCGTAGTATATATGTTTATTTACCATGCAGTTTGAGCAATTCTTATCATGAAGTAATAAGTTTGTGTCACCATTGTTTTTATGTTGATATGGTGATACAACTTTTACTCATATCGCTATTTATACACAGATGTATCCATATGATACAATTTTAGTGCAACTCTTTCATTTGTACGCTGCCTTCATAGTAAGATCTGTAACATAACCGGGACTTCGACATGGGGTTTCCTCTGCCGTTGGGGGAGGAGTACGCTAAGTATTGGGCGCGGGGATATCTTGGTGATGGTTGTAGCCTCCTGTGAAGACAAACCTCCGCTTTGATGCGTGTGACATGGATACATAACATGGTAGTGGCCGACCAGTACAAGGGGCAGGGGGACAAACACCATTCCGAATCTTCTTTTTCATTGATCGCGATGCTATAGTCATTTTATGTCAATGATTTAAGTATATATTATTTGCATCCACCGGTGCAAGGGGATGCAAACCCACAAAGGCTTTTTATCGCGCTCATGGGAAAAAATGGCGCCTCAGCGTGTCGCCGCGTGGCATAGCTGATGGAGCATCCTTTGCCCATTGTATGGCGCACACAATTTTAAATTATCACGTTAGGTTGCTGACCTATAAACATCACAAGAGCACGTCAGGCGGTTCTTCGCCGAAATTGCGAAATCCCGCAAATAAACCTCACTTATTGCCTGGAATAGCCAATGTTCCGTGTGATAAGGTAATAATACCTTCAAATGACCTTAGCTTATCAGCCAGTATGGTTAATTCGGACGTTGAAACTGAATTTGGCGTTCATTCTATTCATAAGCAGGCACTAGAAAATATTGTTTGACACGTGACAGGTTCATCACCTACCAAAAGGAGATCAACACTTCGACCTCATCTAACCCTCGACTTATGGGACGAGATGTAGCAGATCGCATAACGTCGGCACCCAAGATCCTGAGACGTGGCATGCCGAGCATCTTAAGCACACAGCTTTATTGTTATGACACAGGCAGGGAACGCAAGTGAAAAATCTCGACTTTTGCGGGATTGATTTTAAACTGACCTGGAACGCGCACCAGTATTTCCACGCAGAACAATGGAGTATCAATGGTGACATCCCGTCACATGTAACAAGCCGGCTTTGCTCAATGTCGCCAGCACCATCATTTTTGAAACGCTGGAGGAGGGAGGTCACAACAACTCGGCAGTCGGGAAGGTGACAAATTTCCGTGCACGGGCCAGGGTTCAGTGTCCAAACTTGTGTCACTGCCTCTCTGCCACCACTCACCAGCTCCAACGCCGGTAGATTCAGATGCCGCTTACCGTGTTTGTTGATAGCCGTTGGCTTTCCTGTTCGGTAAATCAACATTGGACAGCCGACATGTACCACTGCCGTGGGCAAGGGGAAAGGGGAGGGTCGCGTGCAAATCACCGCAGCCGGCGCACCGCAGCTGCCAGTTGCGCAATCGGTGCATCCGTCGGTACTTTCACACAGAGGCAGCCACGCTGTGTCACGTGGTCGCGCCGCAGTGAGCGTGACGTCACGGTCGGCAGAACGCCGCCGGGTGTAGCTGCTGCTACTCCTCCGACAGAAGTGCCTCCTGCTCCTCCTCCGATGTAATGCCGCCGAGTGTGGCTGCCGCACATCCGATAGCGTCGCCGGGCATGCCCCTCATCTGACCGCCAGTCGGTACACAGCACCACCGCCGATCGGTGGCGGGTGTGCCCGCTGCTCCTCCGATAGCCCCCCCCGCTGCTGCACAGCTGCTGTCACTGCTGCCGCACAGCTGTGTCAGTATTGTGCCACGAGACACACTCAATCAGTTGAAGGCAGCGTCAATTACTCACAGCTATTCACACAATTTTGTTTACTCATAGCTGAGGCGATGCATGCTTTGTCACCACCGAAACACGACTGACGTCGCAGCCGCACGACATGCATACGTTCTTCAATGACATGTCTTTTCTTGCAGAAGACCACGGATTACTGTCGCACTCTGGCAGCGGTTGCCCACCCCCGGCTGACTGGGCACATTCATGTCAGCCTGTATCTACAGCAGCGTCTCGCTGGCCATTGTGTCGTTCGTTGCCCCGCAGCTGAAGCGAGTCGAGCAGGCTTCATCATGCACTGCCCACCCTGCACGTCACACCCGGATACACGGATGCAGGCAATGTCATCAGAAGATGCAAGCCACGTCATCAGAAGATGCAAGCAATGCCATCGGAACAAGTGTTCGAGTTCAGAAAACCTCAAGGGTCAGATTAGCAACGTTACCACCCGCGACAGCTAGGCCTCCGATATAAACGCAACGTGACAAAGATATTATGGGAAACTCGTCATGACTTGCTGTCAGAAAACCAGTTGTGTCTGTCTTTTGGCACCGCAGAAGGAGCCGGCTTTCTGGGACGAGTTCAAGCAATAGCCATCGCTACCTATACACATAACTGAGAACGATGGCGCAGTTACCGTACAGCCAATGAAAGTCGTCGCCAAGGTCAAACATATCAGCTTAATATATGACACACATACACACACAGATATGCGCACGCACGCACGCACGCACGCACGCCACCACCACCACCACCAAGGCCGTACACGCACAGTATACCAGAGGTTCACATACACACGCAACCCATAACCAGCACAACTTGGTTCCGTTCCAGCAGGATCTGTTACTAACAGAAATAGCGAATCACATTATGCCACTGACAGCAGCCATCAAACCGCGCTTACCATATTGCCGGCCAGGTCAGGTCATGTCACTGTCCCCGACCGCCACTGACTGCCCCTAGCTACCGCCGTCTGACCCAGACTGTCCCTTACCGCCACTGACTGCCCCTAGCTACCGCCGTCTGACCCAGACTGTCCCTTACCGCCACTGACTGCCCCTAGCTACCGCCACTGATTGCCCCTAGCTACCGCCGTCTGACCCAGGCTGTCCCTTACCGCCATTGATTGCCCCTAGCTACCGCCGTCTGACCCAGACTGTCCCTTACCGCCATTGACTGCCCCTAGCTACCGCCGTCTTACCCAGACTGTCCCTTACCGCCACTGATTGCTCCTAGCTACCGCCGTCTGACCCAGGCTGTCCCTTACCGCCATTGATTGCCCCTAGCTACCGCCGTCTGACCCAGACTGTCCCTTACCGCCATTGACTGCCCCTAGCTACCGCCGTCTGACCCAGACTGTCCCTTACCGTCACTGATTGCTCCTAGCTACCGCCGTCTGACCCAGGCTGTCCCTTACCGCCATTGATTGCCCCTAGCTACCGCCGTCTGACCCAGACTGTCCCTTACCGCCATTGACTGCCCCTAGCTACCGCCGTCTGACCCAGACTGTCCCTTACCGCCACTGATTGCTCCTAGCTACCGCCGTCTGACCCAGACTGTCCTTTACCGCCACTGACTGCCCCTAGCTACCGCCGTCTGACCCCGACTGTCCCTCACCGCCACTGACGTCTACTGACTGCCACGACCGTCACCGTCTGACCCTGAGTGCCTCTGACCGCCACCGTCTGACCCATCGTGACGGCCAACAACCCAGCACACGACCACCACCGACCGGCACGTCCACCATCAGGTAGACGTGCCAGTGAAATACAGTTGAAAGTGCCTGATCACATGGCGGTAAATAACACTGGTAAGAGCACGATAGCCCCGAATGTATGTCAAAGGCCTTCGCACAAAAGTCTTGTGTGTGTGTGTGTTTGGCTTGAAGCCGAGTGGTCAAATACCGTGCCACCCCTCGGGCGGTAGCGATGGCGGTATGGCGGGTTCGGATCCACGCATCTCCGAGACCGCTATCGGTAGATCGCAGGCTGCCGTGAGGACTGCGACAAGCTTTGGTGGCAATGGGTCTGGGATGCAGGGCTGAAATTTGGACTGGGTGAGGTGCAAATCTTGTTGGAAAAAAAACATAAATTTCCCTGAAAGACCCTTTCGTCCGCAGCATCCGATTAACCAAAGCGCAGACCATTCACGGCAATGGCCTTGACGTCTGACGTGCAATCGGGACCAACAAAAAACGTCTTGTGGGATAAACTACTTCTGACAACCAATGCAACGCCTGCGTCATTCATGGAAGAGAATCCCCGACTCGCTGATGCAACGTACAAATGCAACTCATGGTTCTGCTGCACATGGGCTAGGCTCCATCCAGGAGCGCGTGACCTGGCATCGGGCTGATAGACGTCCATTGTTGGATGTCGTCAAATGCTGCGACTCACCGCGCGAGAGGACAACAGACGGGTCGGTCCACACTTGGGCAGAGGGCCACCGCCGGGTGGAAGGCCACTGCCGGGTGGAAGGTCACCGGCGGGCAGAAGGTCACCGCCGAGCAGAGGGTCACTGCCAGGCTCAGGGCGACCGCCGGGTTGGTGGTCACCGCCAGGCGAAACAGATATGTTGATGTTGCCAAAAATGTGAACAATTTGGACTCATTGGGACATTGGGACAACATTGGGACAACATTGGGACAACATTGGGACGACAACATTGGGACAAACATTTTTAATGTCGATTTTACTAGGGGTCGCGTACGAATCCCCAAAATATCAGTTTGTATAGTTTAGACTATTTTGGTATCTTGAGACCTAATGACGATACTTGTATCAAACGAAAACTGCACTTCTTATGAATCGTCTCGACGGGAAAAGTCGTTTACAATCGAACCTAAGTGAGGTACTGCCCATAGTTTGAAAGTTATATTCGTTCTAAAATTTCGTATGTTGGTCTCTCTCAGCCTGTATGCATCGATGTATCTTACGGCCCTTTAACGAAGTTTACAAAGAAGCGTGCATGAAAAGTTGATCTAACAAAGACTGTGCGGTCACCCGGTGTTGTGATAGTCATACAGGGCGGCGATAGAAATGCAATATGAACCCGATAGTCAGGTTGCAAGTTTGTATAAGTACGGCAAATGGACAAGATTCATGTGATGTATTTTTGTGTGCATAGAAATTGTAGTAATATGTCATAGACAAAACTGAAGTACTTTGCTCAAAGGAGGAGCATTTACGACATAATTTAATAATTTCAGTTAAAGTTTGCCATCATTTAAAAACCTTCTCGTAGCGACGACGTCACACATGAGGGGTCTCGAATCGGCCAAGTCTGAAACTACAATACAACCATACGTTGGATTTTTCCACGCGAAGTTTTTCGACTGGCTCACGCCAAGGATAATAAGACGAGGACCTGTGATAGTGAGATGCTACCAATTTTTACGGAAAATGCAGCTTGGAAGGGTAGGAAATCTATTATGGTGGTAATGCAGCAGTCAACACTTATCTTTCAAATCGAGCAATGCGACGTGGGGACAAGCAGAGCTTGTACTATATTTATGGGTAAAATGAGCAAAATAATGGAAAAGACCATGAGATAAATAGTGTGTGGCTTAGCAAAACAAAGACCATGGCTTCCCCTTCAGTAAAATAGCAGCTGTCAAGGCTTAACTCCATAATTGGCATTCCATGAGGTTGGCAAACTACACACTTAATCACAATGTTGAAATGACTTGATAATTGATCAGGGCACAGCATACCAAGTATATTTTTATTAGCGAATGCTGCACATTTCATTTTACGTGACAGGTAAAATACATGGGCAAATACATAGAGAAGCTGTTGAAAAGCACATGTGCATTGGTGATAGTTTGGCAGATATCATAAAACTTCAAGCAGTATTGTGATGGAACAGAGTGGGTAAGATGCCTGCGCCAACGACTGCAATATTTTAATGATGTCCATGGAGATATTGCAAAAATGGACTGCTACCAAATGACAAATTGAAGGGATGCCTTGGCTATATAGCTATGGAATTTAGACAAGGCACACGGGTTTTCAGGTTGATTCGTTACATGGAATGCCAGGCATTTTACGGAATTTTAATGAGCTTACTCGCAGGAAGACATCAATTATGCAGATGTAGCAGTTGATGCAATCAATTATCAACATGTGTAGGCAGACATGATCAGCTATCAGCAGTTGTAGGCTGGCCTGATCAGTCACACGTACGTGTAGATCAACATGCTAAGTGATCAGTAGGTGTAGTTCAATGCCATCGAATATCTTCCAACAGCATTTTGATTAAGCAGAGTCAGTCAGAGGCCCCTTGCAATGGCTGCCATAACTTGGTGATGTTGGTGGAGATCATGCAAAAAGGGATGACTATCAAAAGGAAAATTGATTGAATTATTAGCTAGAACTGCCACGGATTTTGGATGGAGGGCAAGGAATTTTGGATTGATTATTTGCATGGAATGTCAGATATATTATGGAATTTAAATGAGCTTTCTTGCAGGGAGATATAAATTGTGCATGTGCATCAGTTAGTGCAATCAGTTATCAATAAGCGTAGGCAGACATGATCTGACATGACCTGCAGGCAATATGCAGGTATGTGTAGAGCAACATAATCAGTGATCAGCAGGTGTAGACCAATGCCATCCAACATCTTCCAGCAGCATTTTGATGAAGCAAAGTGAGTCGGATGCCTTCTGCAACTGCTGCCATATTTGATGATGCTGATGAAGATAATGTAAAAAGGGATGACTATCAAATGGAAAATTGAGGTGATTCATGAGCTAGAACCGTTTTGGATTTTAGATCGAGAACAAGGACTGTTAATTTTTACATGAAATGTCAGGCATATTGTGGAATTTCACAGAAATTGAGAAAAGCGTTACAAGTATACTACTGCTGGGGTTTCTGCAGTTTTGTGGAAAATGTAATAACATTCTGGCATTATTGTGCTTTAAGGTATTCACAAGACAAGTTTTGCATACATTTTATGTCCATGAAGCGAACAAAGTGGTTAGGTTAGCTTAAGTTTGTTTTACGTTTAAAATTGTGAATTTGGAATTTTTGAGATTTTTTTCCTTTAAAAAAGGTTAGGCCAGATTAGGCTAGTTTCGGGCTTTTAATCGGACTTTTTAAAGATAAAAACTGTTCAAGATTTGTCTATTGTTAAATATTTTTCTTCCATGGGAGGTTAGGCTATGTTAGGTTAGGTTTCACTACATTTCTTCTATTTTTACATTATTTATACACTATATTACCCGTCTCCAAGTCCATTGTTTGTGTTATTTTGCATGCCAACTAAAAGTATGCATTTGCAGAGGAAGTGAGTGGTCACATCATGTTGATCACATTCATAAACATTGCGTTGGACAAAGAAATTACATTAATTCAAAAATTACCTTAAATGACAAATTTATCAAGTGTGTCTTTATCAGCATCTTCAGCATGCTGCAGTCAGCTAGAAAATGCAATTTGCTTCACTTAATGTTTATATGAAAGTTGTGGTTGTGAAAGCTTGCGGTTGTGGGCACCCAAGTTTCCAAAACAAAATGGATACTAACAAGTCGCAGATCCCATCTTTGTAAAAAAAAAAAAAAAACACACTTCTATTTTGTGGGAGCTTTCTCCAATGGAAGATACAATCATTGTTTTCAAGCTAAAGCTGGATGGGAAAACTCTATTTTTTACACTCCTGAGGAAAGGACTCTGGTTCCAGTTCCCGTTAACCTTCAGCGTACCCACGGCTATAAAAATACTCCTGCCTGTCTAACAGTGGTACATATTCATTGAAATCCTCGTCGCAGCAAGCGGAGCCACTGGCAGTAACGAGCGGACTGTTTTGGCGTGCAGCATTGCTCGACAACTTCCTCATCTTGTCGGCCGTCCGGAAGCCGATGAATATTGCTTCTGGCTTACTTACAGTTGCATTTGTACAAATTTAAAAAAAAAGTTCCGCATGTGTGACGTCACATGTTTTGACCAATCACAAAGCGAGGCATTCTGAAACGCTTCTTTGAATGATTTTATTGACTTAGGGATTAATTTGTTTTCATGAATGCCGCTATCGTCTTTAAAATTACAAATCACTGGTGAAACTGGAAAAAATACGGCCTGTTGCGACATGAAACATGTTCATTGAGCACGGTTTTCGGTCAGCACTATCATTTGACGCATTGTATGTATGATATGAGACCTTACGAAAGTAAAGTATAATCTATACATATGTATATGTGTCGATCAAGCTGAGATAGCCAAATTAACTACAACATTACAGTTTTTCATTCCTTCATCCGGCATTCATTTCACAACATATCGAGCTTTGTGTTGCACGATCGTGTCAGCTATGATATAGACAATGTCCTAGAAACATAACACGTCCTGTACGGTCGCTTATACTGCTTTCTTGTTTGCTGCTTTGGTGCTCATGAAAACAAGTGTTGTATTACCTAGGTGCAGTGGCGTCGCCACGAAATTTGTCCAGGGGGAGCAATGTTGATAGGGGGCCTCCTGCTCCCCGAAGGGGGCCTCCACTGTGTTAGGGCCTCCTATTGCTTTTCAGGCTCTTAGTACGGTTCAAGAATGGGAGACATGATTTCATATTTATGTCTTGTTTGTTCTTGGCATGGTGCATCATTTACGCAACACGCAATAGCAATAATAATTTTTTTCGCTGAGAACTGAGCCATGCCAGGGTATAAATAAGTAAATGTGGATAAATACCTAAGTGCCAAAACAAACCAATGTCTGAATGCTTTCTCGAACAGAAGAATCTTCCCGTTGGCCTCTAGATTCCAGCGAGCTGGCGGGGCTGGTGCTAAACATATCTTAAAGATATCTCCCATTGATAAACCCACTTCTATGTCCACCAAGTCTAATTGAATATAGCTAGATTCACCACTAATGTTAGTCATTCCCACCAGCTTGATGTCAAGTAAGTTTAAACGATCATTCCTCAGTCCTAGGACGACAATTTCGCGAAGGTGACAATGAGAAGTGGATTGAATTGGTTTTCTGATCGTCATCTTAGGAATTTATTTATTTTTATAACATTTGTTGCTGGCTGCAAGGCACTTGGCACAGAAGCTAAAATAACAAATCCTCCGCACATAAATTCACGGCAAGAACAAGCATTGAACAACAATGCATCAATGTAGCAATGACACTGCATAAATAATGCAAAACTTTCAAATTCCACGCTGTCACGCCCATGATTTTCGCTGTGCTGTACCCTTTTGCAAATTATGTCGTTGAGAAGGTATTGAAGCTGGGAAGCTCTAATCATACAGGCTGTAATCACAGAAGAAAAGTTTGTAGGAAGAACGTATTTGTATTTGGACGGGGTCCACCTACTAAAAAGTCTTCCGATTTCGACCACTATTTTGTCAAAGGGGACCTTTTTAAATAAAATAATTAGTGACCACCTGAATTATCCTGTCGAGGGGCCTAATCTACCACTATCGTTTCTGATTCGTCGGATTTCAACCCTAGCTCCCCCACCCTGTTCGAATGTATTATTTTGGTATCCCTTGATAAGTCACCTCGCACTGCTGAAATTACACCTACACAAATCACTTCAAAATGTAAAATTTCCCAATTTCAGACATTCCAGTTCATAGTGCCCGGTCGCCACGACGCCAACGTTAGTGCACGTGCACACCCATCTTGCGCATTCGGCGCATTCGTCACACTTCGTGCGATGCTACGGATTCTGCTGGGCCTCCTACGCTTTGCTAATTGCTGCCACATGATAGACTTGCGCCATATCTGACGTAATGAAATGCTTCGTATGGGCGTTTGCTGCAAAAATTCGATTAATGAAATTCGATCATTGGTTCCCTACTTCCCATATTTTATGGTGAAGAAAGGCGGATCCCGCTGAGCTTTGATGCACCTCATATCTTTGGATTAAACCTGCTTCCAGGTTGGCTACCAAACCGAGTCCCTGCCTGAGTGTCCAAAGACCCGAAATGGGTCTTTGGACCCGTTTCGTATTTCTTCGTCTACGGATGTGTCTTAGGGCTCCAATCCATTTTTGTTAGAGGCCCAACGCATTTTCGAAATCCCTGCTCGTTTTAGGGTTTTGTTGCTTTTTTGTGCACCGATGATTTTTCTTAGTTGTCAGGGCGCTTTCAAAGATACCGATGTGTTTATTTAGTGCTCGGTCTCTTTGTTCGTTTTGGAACCATGCTGCTTTTTTTCGGCCCCAGCCTCTTTTTGAAGCCTTGTGCGGTCGCATGGCCCCTGTGTGCCTTGAGAGCTTCCGGTGTATTTTTTTTTAGAGCTCCCGGTATGTTTGTTTGAGGCTGCGACGCATGTTTTAAGGCCCTGTCGCTTTTTGCGAGACTGCGCTTTAGAGGGCCAGTTGCATTTTCGGTCCCCGTTGTGCTCTTAGGGTCCCGCTGTGTATATTTGGGGCTTCTGACGCACATTTGTGGGGCCCCAATACGATTTTTGGGGCTTCGGTACAATATTTATGGGTCCTAGCGCGACTTATCGCGCCCAGGCGCGTGGTTCCGGGGACCCAACGCCAGTTATCTGGGCTCAACGCGATTTGTGTGGATCTCTTCTGAATTTTCTTTAAATTCTGAACCCGTCCTGATTTTTCAAGTAACTGGCGCCATGTTTTTTGTATCTCACCTCGATTTTCTTCGAGCTCCGGTATGTTTTTCCATGCCGTACGCGATTTGTGAAGGCATCTGATGATATGTTCGGCGCTCTAGAACCATTTTCTTGACCCGGCCTTTTTTTGGAATCCATCCTTATTTTGGAGGGTTCCGGCTTTATTTTTCGGATACCGATGCAACTTTGGGGGTCACACGATGCTTATGTGGGGCCCTAGACGCCAATTGTTGGCAGACCCGACGTGAATTTTTGATGCCCAGACCAAATTTTTGGTACTACCGATGGGAATTGTGGGTCCGAGCGCGACATTTGGTGGGACCGGTTCGAGTTTGCGGGGCGCGTTATACTTAGCTGTGGCCCCAACGCGATCTTGGCGGTTCCTGTTGCAGATTTTCGGGCCTCGGAGCGAGTTTTCTGGGGCCCGCCGTATTTACTTGGAGCCCCTACGCGAATTCTGGTGGACCGACGCGAATTTGTGTGGCCCCAGCGCGACTTTTGGGGGCCTCGGCTCGATTCTTGGGAGCATATCCCTCTTAGGAGGGAGGGGCATTTTCCCCTTTGATATGCCACTGCGGCCACCGGAGGAGTTTTTTTTTTCAGCCGATGGCACCTTTCGGAGTATAAAAGCCCTCCGCGTAATTTTTCCGGACCTGTTCTTAATTTTCCGGTGTTGGGGTCAATTCGATCGAGACTCGGTGTGAACTTTTGGACATTGAGTTCTATTTTTTTTAAAGGTCCTGATGTGATATTTTGGGTCCCGGTACGATTCTTCGGTTTCCAGGTGCGATTTTTTGTCGGTGCCCTGACACGTTTTTTCCAGTGTCCAACGGGTTTTGGGGGACTTTGACCCGATTTTTGGGGGCGCAGAGTGACATTCCGGTTGATAATTGATTTTGGGGCAGCTGCAATTTTGGGGTCTAGGCGCGACCTTTTTGGTCCCCAGTGAGATTGTCAAGGGCTGCGACGCGACTTTTTTTTAAGTCCAATGTAATACTTTGTGTCCCGACGTCATTTGCTTGGATCCCTAGCGCGAGTTTTAGTGACCTAGACACTTTGTGGGGGTCCAATACGTTTTGGATGCTTTTGGTGTCATTGTTGGGGCCCCAGAGTGATTATCCATGTCCGGATTGTTTTTCGCTGCCCCGGCTTCATTTGTGTCCCAATGATACTGTTGGGGAACGGTACGACCTATCGTGCCCCTAGCGTGATTTTCATGGTCCGGGCGTGACTTTTTGGTACCCCTAGGCTCAGCGTGATTTGCAGGGGCCCCGGCCGGATCTTTTTGGGCCCATATCGTGTTGTTCAAGTACCCCGGCACGACTCCTACCATTTCAGGGGCTTCTTGCAAATTATAGGCCTCCTCTCGCGTCTTAGGGGTCTCGTCTCATTTCCTGGAGCCTCTTTACCGGTTTTGGATGTCTCCTCGTGCGTCCTACCCTCCTCCATATTAAATGGTCCTCCTCTCCCGTTTTGGAGGGCCTCCTCCCACATCCTGGGGCCCCTTTAACATGCCATGGGGCTTCCTCTCATGTTTCAGGGGCATCCTCTGCCAAATTATGGGCCTCCTGCCACGCCTCGTGGGCCTCCTCATTTGTCCTCGCAAAGCTTGAGGGGTCTTGAGGGGATCTTCAATTTAGGAAACCTCGCCTCCTTCCATACCTGCTACCTATCCCACTCCCATCTTCTCTCATTTCCTGGGAATTCCTTCCGGTCGTTGGGGCCTAATTTGGCCCTGGAGACTTCCTATTCCGTCTGGAGGGACTCCTCTCGAGTCCGGCAGGGACCTCCTGTTCTCTTTTAGAGGCTTTCTTTTTCAAATTACGGGCCTCCTCTCACGTCTTGGGGGTCTCCTGTTCTGCGTTTTCATTCTATCTTTGCCCATTTTAAGGGTGGCCTCTTATCTCTTGGTGGACTCCTCTTCTCTCTCAGGTGCCTCCTCTTACAAATTACAAGCAACCTTTCCTATCTCAATTACCTTGTCATTTCCTGGGGACCTTCTTACTCGTCTTGAAGCCTTCTTTCTCGCCTGGGAGCCATCCCTCTTATCTAATGGCCCTTCTTTCCTATTTTAGGGGCTTCCTCGTTCATCATAGGGTCTCATTTCCAATCTTATATCGTCCTCTTCCGAATTAGGTGCTTCCTGCCACTTTTCTGGATCATCCTTTTCTATCTTGGTGGAACCTTGCCCATTTTGGGGACTGCTTTTGCGTCTCCGAAACCTCATTTCATATCCACTGGCTTTCTCTTCCGCCTTAGGGCCTCCTCTCATTTTCTGAGGTTTTCCTTCCCGTATTGGGGCCTCCTTCGCAATCATGGGGCCTCCTTTGCAATCCTGAGGGCCTCCTTTGCAATCCTGGGGGCCTCCTTTGTAATCCTGGGGGCCTCCTTTGCAATCCTGGGGGCCTCCTTTGCAATCCTGAGGGCCTCCTTTGCAATCCTGGGGCCTCCTTTGCAATCCTGAGGGCCTCCTTTGCAATCCTGGGGGCCTCCTTTGCAATCATGGGGGCCTCCTTTGCAATCCTGGGGGCCTCCTTTGCAATCACGGTGGCCTCCTTTGTAATCACGGGGGCCTCCTTGCAATCCTGGAGGCCTCCTTTGCAATCCAGGGGTTTCCTTTGCGATCCTGGGGCCTCCTTTGCAATCCTGGGGCCTCCTTTGCAATCCTGAGGGCCTCCTTTGCAATGGCCTTTAATCCTCTTTCAGCCAATCCTGAGGGCCTCCTTTGCAATCTTGGGGGCCTCTTTTGCAATCATGTGGGCCTCTTTTGCAATCATGTGGGTCTCCTTTGCAATCCTGGGGGCCTCCTTTGCAATCCTGGGGCCTCCTTTGCAATCCTGAGGGCCTCCTTTGCAATCCTGGGGGCCTCATTTGCAATCCTGTGGGCCTCCTTCGCAATCCTGGGGACTCCTTTGCAATCCTGAGGGCCTCCTTTGCAATACCTGGGGGCCTCCTTTGCAATCCGGTGGGCCTCCTTTGCAATCCTGGGGGCCTCCTTTGCAATCCTGAGGGCCTCCTTTGCAATCCTGGGGGCCTCCTTTGCAATCCGGTGGGCCTCCTTTGAAATCCTGGGGGCCTCCTTTGCAATCCTGGGGGCCTCCTTTGCAATCATGGGGCCTCCTTTGTAATCACGGGGGCCTCCTTTGCAATCCTGAGGGCCTACTTTGCAATCCTGAGGGCCTCCTTTGTAATCCTGGGGGCCTCCTTTGCAATCCTGGATGCATTCTTTGTAATCCTGGGGGCCTCCTTTGCAATCCTGGGGGTCTCCTTTGCATTCCTCGGGTCCTCCGTGCCAATTGTTGGCACTCTCTTGATTTCTGGGGCCTCCTATCTTCTCCTAGGTGACTCCTTCTTCAAATTATGGGCCTCCTCTCACGTCTTAGAGGCCTCCTCTCATGTCTCGTCGGCCTCCTTGCTCACTTTTTTCCTGTGCATTTCCGGATAGGGGCCTCCTCAAATTTCAGGGGGCGGCGCCCCCCCCCAGTCTCACGGCAAGGGGGCGACTGCCCCCTCTGCCCCCCCCCCCGGTGGCGACGCCCTCGCCTAGGTGCACTGGCGGACCCAGGGAGGGGCAATTCCGGCCATGCCCCCCCCCGAAGCGCTTAAAAGGGGGGGGGGGGGAGCAGTGTCTTCCCCCCCGACACCAACAGAAGTCAACTAACTTAAAATGTAGTAACCTTTGCCGACGTAAAAAATAGCGTCTCGATGAAAGAAACACCAATTTTAAAGGATTTTGCATATAATTGTTTGGAAGCCAGTATAGTAGCATAGTAGATTCGGACACACATCGAGGGTTCCATACTGCTCAAGTTCTGCTTACAGGAATTGACAAAATCGGATCCGCCAGTGTCCACGTGCACGAACGTTGACGTGGTACAAGACGTTGAACGTGAAAGTGAACGTGAACGTTTTGGTAAACAAGAACAAAAATCCGGTAACGTAGAAACGGTGGATGTAACCTGGGGCCCCTACACAGGAAATTATGTTGTCAATTATTATTTTATTGTTTATTTTATTTTTATTTTTATTATTATTTTTTTAATGGGGCCCCTTTGCCAAATAGTGGTCGAAATCCGGTGCTTTTAACCAAAAATAGTGGGAGATTGGGCACCCTCCAAATCCGTTCGACCCCTCCCCTGATGCAATCCCTAGGTACGCCATTGGGGGAGGGGGAGGGGGAGACCGACGCCGAAAACCGAAAGTTGCCCCCCCAAAACCGGTGGGCTAGATCCGCCAGTGCCGAGGTGCATTGCGGTTGGAAGCTTGCTACATCCAATGATTGGGAAAGATTGTCCAATTAAATAGCTTTCAGTCGATGAACGTAAACCCAATGGCCTTGATGGCTCTACTGCAACATTTGTGGTACAAGTTGTGTGTGGTACAAGTTGTTTTACCACTACGTGCCATTTATATTGTTCCTATTACGGGTTGGCGTAGTAAGCGAAGGGATGCATCACTTCGAATTCTTCACAGGATTATCAGTCATGAAACTGCAAAGGATTAGTGACGAGGATATTTTCATGGACATGACAAAAACGTGTAAACCAGTAATAAGTTGGCTGGTCGGTTGGTTGCTTGGGCTTTACGGCGCACCGAACATGATGACCATATGGCGCCCATGGCCAGTAATAATTGGTTAACAACAAATGTGACATTGACTGCAAACATGCTTCAGGTGCGTTACACGCGTGAAATATAACTGGTGTGGAAGTGGCACAGTTGGAAACGTGGCTCACATCCACGTAATTGTCCGAAACTGAAGCAGAACTTCAGATAACGCGTCCACATCGTGTTTCCGTCTTCACTTGTATATGACTATCACGACACTTCATGACTACACACTATGTACAATGCATGGAAGATTAACTTTGATGTCAGCATTTTATGAACTTGTAATATTCTGTAAATATCCATGTCATCATTTCCTCCATTGTAGAGATACCGCAACCACCATGTTCCGTGTCATGTTCTCTGCACCAGATGTGTGACGCATAGCCGCACCTCTCCACCGCCAGCAGACTGACCACATCCATATGCAGCCACTGACCGCATCGTGATGGTGCCAGTCTGGCAGGGGGACTGCCCGTGCCAGCACAGCGTGACCGTGTTAGACTGGTGGGCAGGCTTCCCGTAAAACCCATTGTGATAGTGTCAGACGACTAACGGGGAGGCTGTCCGTACCAACCCATTGTCGTAGTGTCAGACTGGCGGGAGGCTGCCCGCACCAACCCATCCAGTGTAGGAACCGCACCGAAGTACAAACCATACGTTTCAAACACCAAACGTCAATTACAACAAAGTAGAAATTAACCTAAAAATCGAACCGAGATAAGGCGCATGCAGCTGTGGACAATGCACAACAGGCGGGAACAGCACGAAGCAAGGACCGAATATAGCAGGACATCAGGCGCAGAGAGCCACCGCCTGAGCAGTAACGGGCGGCAGCTGGACAGGCGTGTCAGGACAGCAGGCGCAGTGAGCCACGTGCACCGCCTGAGCAGTAACGGGCAGCAGCTGGACAGGCGTGTCAGGACATCAGGCGCAGAGAGCCACCGCCTGAGCAGTAACGGGCAGCAGCTGGACAGGCGTGTCAGGACAGCAGGCGCAGTGAGCCACGTGCACCGCCTGAGCAGTAACGGGCGGCAGCTGGACAGGCGTGTCAGGACAGCAGGCGCAGTGAGCCACTGCACCGCCTGAGCAGTAACGGGCAGCAGCTGGACAGGCGTGTCAGGACATCAGGCGCAGTGAGCCACGTGCACCGCCTGAGCAGTAACGGGCGGCAGCTGGACAGGCGTGTCAGGACAGCAGGCGCAGTGAGCCACGTGCACCGCCTGAGCAGTAACGGGCGGCAGCTGGACAGGCGTGTCAGGACAGCAGGCGCAGTGAGCCACGTGCACCGCCTGAGCAGTAACGGGCGGCAGCTGGACAGGCGTGTCAGGACAGCAGGCGCAGTGAGCCACGTGCACCGCCTGAGCAGTAACGGGCGGCAGCTGGACAGGCGTGTCAGGACAGCAGGCGCAGTGAGCCACGTGCACCGCCTGAGCAGTAACGGGCGGCAGCTGGACAGGCGTGTCAGGACAGCAGGCGCAGTGAGCCACGTGCACCGCCTGAGCAGTAACGGGCGGCAGCTGGACAGGCGTGTCAGGACAGCAGGCGCAGTGAGCCACGTGCACCGCCTGAGCAGTAACGGGCAGCAGCTGGACAGGCGTGTCAGGACAGCAGGCGCAGTGAGCCACGTGCACCGCCTGAGCAGTAACGGGCGGCAGCTGGACAGGCGTGTCAGGACAGCAGGCGCAGTGAGCCACGTGCACCGCCTGAGCAGTAACGGGCGGCAGCTGGACAGGCGTGTCAGGACAGCAGGCGCAGTGAGCCACGTGCACCGCCTGAGCAGTAACGGGCGGCAGCTGGACAGGCGTGTCAGGACAGCAGGCGCAGTGAGCCACGTGCACCGCCTGAGCAGTAACGGGCAGCAGCTGGACAGGCCCAGCCTGCCAGGACAACGCGGGCTGTAGCAGTCGCGCCATGTCCTTGATTGGTTGGTTATTTGGGCTTACGGGCGCATCGACTGCGTTGGTCATACAGCGCCCATCGCAATGTCCTTGAACACATCAGAAAGGCCATCAGCGCATTGTTCCAAATGCATTTATAGACGGGACCAAGTTCTCTGCTTCAAGACCGGCACAGCAATGCGCAGAAACTAGCGCATGCATCTTTGTACGGAAATGAAAAAAGAATAGCGTCAAACTGTCAAGCTGGATGTTGGTGAACTATTTTTCACCAAGTTAGGGCTGCGCATCGAAAAGTGGCCCAGGTGATGAGCCACAGACACAGGACACAAAAAGAGAAATGCCAGAAAAGTCAGGGACAGCCGTTTTCACAAAAAAATAATGGAGCCATTATCCCTTTGTATGAAAGTGGCTCCCACCAACCTCTGGTTGTTCCTACACCCCCGTGCGTGGCTTATCGCCTGGATAACGCCTCTGAAATATGGCTCGAAAGGTGGGATACGCATCAAAACTGACAGTTGTGCTCACCACGTGTCGTCGAAGAAGCTGGCGCTACATCACAGGCGCACAATGGTAGAGTCGTCACGGTGGATCGATAATGCCACTGCCGCACCGGTAAAACCAGGGCCACCATTGAATGCAGGGACGCAACAATGCCTACATAGTTGGGGACGTCCAGAGTCAAGTCGCTCATCCATGCAACGTCGTCCAGCCAACGTTAGAGAAACGCCCAGCAACGAGGGATGACCGAAAGGGGCGGCTGCCTACAACCCACGCCCTGCTTCTTATCCTCAGACGGGGAATACGACGTCCCGCCTCGGTTCACTCAAACCTGCGCCCTGCTGCATAAACATCCATAAATATTCCACGTCTCGCTCATTCACGTCACGCCGATATTAGCTGACGAAACGAGGAAATATTAGCTGCTGGGGTTCGCCCGCAGCCCTGTCAGCTTCGTCAGACCTTGGAGGAGGGCCAACCAGGGGTGACGTTTCCTGTACTTTTCGTGGGACCTGGGCCTCACCATCTTTGCCTTAGCCCACCAATTTCTTGCTTTTTTAACTTGTAACCCTATGAGATGGCTTCCGCCAACCAAATTGACAGCACTGATCCCTTCCACGCATTGGACCCCATCAATAATGATCAAACATTTGAACGAAAATAATGATCAGACCTTTGAACCAATCGGGTCAACCACTGGAGCAATTACACTCAAAACCCGAGTTCGTGTAGTGTACGTCACATGACTAATAATGAGGACCAACATTAATGTGGGAGCCTCCGAAGAGGATAGGAAGGAGGCTTCTTCGTTGTATGTAGCTTGGTGCCTGTGGTTCGTAGATCCCATACTTGTACGACATAGGATCATCGAAAGGGGTCTTTCGACTTGACACCACTCGCAAACAAGGAACCATGGAACACGTGTCCATGGAGCCATCACGACGGCATTTTAATCCGCTTGCAGTCCGCTACACACGGTAAGCCGTATGGCGTGATAGACGTGGCGCGTCACGTGATACCCAATAAGGGTGTCCGGGTGTGCCGCTACCCCAGACTGGCTGGTGTCCGGCCGAGCCGCTACCCCAGACTGGTTGGTGTCCGGGCGAGCCGCTACCCCAGACTGGCTGGTGTCCGGGTGTGCCGCTACCCCAGACTGGCTGGTGTCCGGGTATGCCGCTACCCCAGACTGGCTGGTGTCCGGGCGAGCCGCTACCCCAGGCTGGCTGGTGTCCGGGTGTGCCGCTACCCCAGACTGGCTGGTGTCCGGCCGAGCCGCTACCACAGGCTGGCGGAGTATTTATTGGACAAATGAGCAATAATTATCCGCATTGGATGAACGAGGAATAACTCCAACTTCGGGATACACCATATGCTCATTGCTACCACAGAATGTGTCGCCTCAGAAAGGCACGACGGTGCGGTTCTGCTCAGCACGGGGACTGCGCTCCAAGGCGAGGCGATGTGACGGTGGCGGCCAGCTGCCGCCTGCACCGGCCGGGGTGTGCGACACACGAGTCAGCGCGGGCCACGGCACGTCACGGCCGGCTGAGCAGCACCGGCCGTGGGTGACTCAGCAGCGCGGCGCGCCCACAGCAGATGCGACCCCACAGCAGCCGGCCGCAGCCAGCCGGATGCGGTGCCGCAGTGGCCGGACGTACGCAGCTCGGCCACGCGCACTGCATGGCCTGCGGCGGCGCCGCGCCGGCTCGTGGGGCTGGTGCGAGCCCGGCCGTGCCGAGAGCCACGCGGCTGTACAGACCGCACAGGTGCAGGCCACGAGGTCAGGCATTGGTGACTGGCGGCCAGCTGGTGCCCAAACACCGGCTGATGACGGTGTCCCGACTATTGCAAACTGCTTCGCTACTTGTGGTGCTCGTGTGCGAACTGCACAGAGAGGGCGCAAGCTGTGGGCATAGCAGCCAGGGCCAAAAGCCGGGTATCTGTCCCACCAACCGTAGACATTTCTAGCTGAGTTTTATGGCGCATCGACCAGGTTTGGTCATTTAGCAGAGACATTTCTAGCATGGACTCCACACGATGTGCTGCATCGAAAAACGGGGCTTCAAAATGACTCTGGTACTATTACCTCACAGTAGCTCCTACACACTTGGTGACATTTATGATTCAAACCCGATTTAGTGCAAACGGCTGGTCACTACCATTCATGTGCAGTCTGGTATAGAGAGACCACCAGTGACCACGTGTGCACCAGTGCTGGCCACTGTCGGTGCTGCCAGCCACGTGTCACCAGGTCGGACCTCCCGTCCATCCCAGATCACCAGTAATTGTAGACTCCAGAGACTATCGGTGGCCACGAGACTGCCGGAGTGCCAGCCACGCGTCACCAGGTCGGACCTCCCGTCCATCCCAGATCACCAGCTATTGTAGACTCCAGAGACCATCGGTGGCCACGAGACTGCCGGAGTGCCAGCCACGTGTCACCAGGTCGGACCTCCCGTCCATCCCAGATCACCAGCTATTGTAGACTCCAGAGACCACCAGTAGCCACGGGACTGCCGGAGTGCCAGCCACGCGTCACCAGGTCGGACCTCCCGGCCATCCCAGATCACCAGCTATTGTAGACGCCAGGGACCATCCATGCCACTGCCGGAGCTGCCAGTAACGCGTCACCAGGTCGGTCCATACCAGATCACCAGTTTTTCAGGGATGCACTTCCAGAAAAACTGTCCACCGGGGGTCTACAGGGATCTGTGGGTCACGACCACTCAGCAGGTTTCCAGCCGGTTTGCATCTAAGGACAATATATTTCGGTAAGATGTGCTGATCTGGCCGTTGTATCACATCCCTTTGCTCTATCGAAACCACCAGTTGATTTGCCAGTGCATTCGCCAATGAGTACATATTAACACGCGCCCTGGAGGGCCTCTGAGAATTACGCGCACTGGAGGGGGGGGGGGCGGATTCCGCCCCCCCCCCCCTAAGATCTCGGCTCCTAGTAAAGCTGGAGGAACGAAATTCTCAGGGTGGATGGGCACGGTAGTGAACTCTATTGTGTGCAATTTTCGTGACCTTAGGTCAATATCTTCAAGGTCAAATGAGGTCAGATTGGCAAAATTTTCCGGTTTTGCGTGGCTTGGCTTGTCATCGTTATGGATCGCTGTAATTGTGTTTAAATGCTCAAAAATGGGCATCAATGACGTTTCGGACATTACTAATGATGCAATGCAGATGCTAGACCCAACATTTGACCTCAGGTCACCTATATAGCACCACTTTATCAGGTCAGTTACCTGTTCCAGTTACCGGAACCGGCCGCCCGCCCGACTGCTCCGTCGGGCAGCTCGGAGCAATCGGCTTCGTGAAGAAGGGAGTGAAGTACATGAATAAAGTATGGAAACACAATGACAAACAGTACAAATGACAACCAGTAGTGCATTTATGTCAATATTCCAGTTGATCAAGTTTGGTTCCATTAATCTGTCATGAACTTGACCTGACTTGACCTTGGTGACCTAACATGACCTTGAAACTATACAGCATATCAATATTCATCAAACAAGTCGCTAGTGTTGCCTAGAACACTTCCCTTTTGTCAGTATACTGGAAGCGCATCAGCGCCGATTTTTGTGATCTGGCGCTATAACATCTTTTGACTTTAGCGGCCCCTAACCTGAAAAATTTTCGGCCGATTTCCATTTTTCTTGCTTTAAACGACGCGCCGTTCATTTCTAAGCAGGTACACCGAAAATCGCGTATATCGACCGGTAAAATCTGCAGTTATTTGCGAAAAATCGGAGGGGTGGGCGGATTTCGCCCCCCCCCCCCTCCAGGGCGCGTGTTAACACATACTCATTCCATAGGATGTATTCAGGGTCGCCTGCTCGGGACATCACCCACGGGCGCCGGGTGTGCTCACTCCGGGTGTGCTCATGAACGCATCCACTACACGCGACGAGGGAGCCGGCTGTAGTTTGTCTCGAGGTCACGCTCGACTGCGCCGGGTTAGCGGCGGGTCTGAGCCGCGCGTGTCACCACCGAGCTGCGTCCCAGCGGCAAGTCTTCCCACAGCGGCGCCCCAGAACAGCGGCCGCCCGGACGGTGCCGATACCGATGTATCACATCAACCGCCCGGCCGCGGTAACCCGGAGGGTACCGGCACACCACTCACAGCCGGGCCACGACTGCCAGGACGGTAGCGGTACAGCACACACACACCACTCACAGCCGAGCCACAGTAACCCGGAGGGTACCGGTACACCACTCCCAGCCGGGCCAGGGTAGCCCGGACGGTAGCGATACACCACTCACACATCACTCCCAGCCGGGCCACGAACGCCCGGACGGTAGCAGTACCCCACTCACACACCAGAAGCCCGGACGGTAGCGGTACCCACTCCCAGCCGGGCCACGAACGCCCGGACGATAGCAGTACCCCACTCCCAGCCGGGCCACGAACGCCCGGACGGTAGCAGTCCCAAATTACTGGGCCACAGTAGCCCGGACGGTAGCGGACCCCACCCCGCCGGGCCAACGCCCGGACGATAGGCCACTCCCAGCCGGGCCACGAACGCCCGGACGGTAGCAGTACCCCACTCACACACCACTTACATCCGGGCCACAGTAGCCCGGACGGTAGCGGTACAGCACTGGACTCACCGCCGGGCTGTGCCTCCTTGCACCCTCCCATCACCAGCTCGTTACGCAGCGTATTCCCACGGCGGCTGCATACACAACGTGCCGTGTCGGCCGCGACAACAGCTTCCGGTGGCGTGTGTGTCGGGCTTCCTGAGTTCGCCGCTGCCGATGCCCGCGAGTTTGTCGGGCGGTAAGCTTCGTACTTTCGTAAGCGTAAGCTTCGTAAATCTGGCGGCGGAACCCACCACCGCCGCCACGCACGAAAACCGGCCAATAACGGTCGCACGTGAATAGGATCAACGTAGTTACAAGATATCACAAAACGTCTTCCTTCACTGTTTTTTTCGTCATTGCTGTGCCGGGCCACAAATCTGGATGAGTCTAGTTTACGACGTAAGCTACGCTAGCAATAGTATTTTCGTGTTGTGTTCATCGTGAGAACAAACCCATATTGATCAATGTTGAACATAGCGTTCACATAATGTTTGAACAGCATGCTTGTTTAGCGAACAGTGTACGTAGCTGTACTATCATTGCCGAATAAAAACTCAGTATATTCCATAGCAGACGATTTGGCGCACCTTATCTTATGGTTTTGGGTACGCTTGATATTCCGATGTTAGACAGCAGCCACCAGCTTCGACACGGTAGATCTGAGCTGCTGCTGCTGCCATATCCCGCCTGCGACGTTTGGTATAATAATAATACCATGGATCATGTACTCCTGGATTGGAAACCAACAGCTGTTTGCGTATCAGCCCACCTAGCGGAGGGTAAGTAAAAACACGGAAACGCGGCCGGTTTTAGGCCACGCGCCTATGGGAGTTCAGGGTACGCATTTCGTATTGGCATTTTTTCCAATTGATTCAGCCATCCCAGGAGGATTGCATCAGCCTTTCATGATGCAGAATTGATCAAGGAACCTTACCGTTCGTTCCTTATTGATTTATTACGTTCCGTTCAGAAGTTGTCGTGGTGCAAAGTGAAGGCGTTTGTAAGAGGGAGCCCACCTCGCACCAAGGGTCGGCCCACCGATGTTGATATCTTGATGATCTTTATCTTGAATCTTTAACTCGTATCTCTCTATCTTTATCTTGATCTTGGTATGATTGGACGGGGCAAGGTACATGAAGGCAATGGGCAGACCCAAATTAATTGGAGGGCACATTCCATTGACTCCCATGTTAGAAGTTGAAATAATTGCGGGGGTGGGTTAAGCAAACATTGAAATGGCAGTTCCCCCTCAAAGCTATATAAAACAACACCCCTGAGTCGAACGACTGGCAAGTGGTAGCAAATCGGCGAGAGGTAGTGGCGTTGCCAGCTAGGGTATGTTGCAAGGGCTGATCCAAGGGGGAGTGGGCGAAAGTGGCGCCCCTTATGGCCCGAAGGACGCCTTCCTTGGAGGTTCCAGTGTACCCCTTCCCTCGAATTTCTCAGCGCAACGCGTTCCTCGGCCTGGGAACGGCAGTCCTCTGGGAGTGGCCGAACGCACGCCGCGAATTTCTCGGCGAAAGGCACTCCTCAGACAAAAACAAATGGTGCCCCTCTGGAAGATCGGAGTGTACCCCGTCCAAATGTTCTGGACCAAGAGCCGCCCCTCTGGAGAAATGACGCCTCCTTGGCAAAATCATAAATATGTCAGTGGTATGGTGTAGGGGGAGGGGGCTCGTACCCTCCATGGAACTTCCGCTCAATCCTCTCTGCGGATTGGTGGGTACGTCGAAGTCTGTACTCTCCTATTCAGTTGTGTAAATCACTCCACTGGAAAATATCAGCTACAAATCTAGAGAGCAAGGAGGGTGGGGGCGAAAGCAGAACCGCTCTTTCTTATCTTTGAGGGTGAAACTGTCCCTCAATGCTTGCTTCCCCCACCCGCAATAATTTCAACTTCTAACATGGGAGCCTATGGAATGTGACCCCACCCCTATTCATTTTGGTCTGCCTATTGCCTTCATGTACTTTGCCCCTCCGATCCTTTTAAGAAATCAACATCGGTGGGCCGACCCTTTCGGCGAAATGGGCTCCCTCTCACAGATGCATTCACTTCGCATCACGACAACTTCGGAACGGAGCGTAATAAATCAATAAGGAAAGAATGGTAAGGTTCCTTGATCAATTCTGTATCATGAAAAGCAGATGCAATCCTCCTGGGGTAACTGAATCAATTGGAGAAAAAATTTCAATACGAAACGCGTACCCCGAACTCCCATAGGCGCACGGCCTAAAACTGGCCGCGTTTCCGTGTTTTTACTTACCCTCCGCTAGGTAGGAGGCTGGTGCCGCTGATACGCGCAGATCAATGGCGCCGACGCGGAGTTTCCAATCCAGGCGTACATCATCCATGATAATACCACGGCTCCTATCAATAACTTGTCGATGCAGACGTGTTCCGATAAATATAATACATGTTGCAAACGTGACCAAAAGAAGCTACTGAGGTAGTGATTGAAGGGCATGCCACTGGTCACTATGAGCACATTATTCCAGGAAATCGACTGGGTTGCAAAATCTTGCTCAAATTGTAGAAAATAGCCAAAGCTGTCCTACTAAAGGAATCCTACCAAACGTGTCCCGAAACATTGCGTGAAGACAACTGCTTCTCGGCGACCATGCGGCCAGAGGGAATGGCGATGAGGGATGGCCTACGTGGTTGCATGCGTCACAAAATAATCCCAGGTTTTTCTCGCCTCAGTAATACCGTGGCTGGCTTTGCGCGTCATAATCAGAGAAATAAATACCGGCCAGAATGAGAAAAATCGCACCGAAGCGAAGAAACAATAAGCAGACGAACACAGGTATTAGTTAAAGGCATTGGCGGCAACGGCTTTTGTCAGGGGGGGGGGGGAGGGGAGGACGAGAGGGGTTTTAGCTACATTATTTCCATGTAACGCCATTTGCGTATTGCTAAGCTTCACGGGAATTGTGGGGGGGGTCCCAGTCTGCCCCCTTGACGATGCCCCATGATCCAACAAAGATGAACGCTGGTCAGACAAACAAAAGAAGATGGCAAATGACGACACCGTGATCAGGTGAACAGATGGTGACCAGTTGAGAGAAAAAAGGTCGTTGGCCGAATAAATGGTGGTCAGACAAAGAGAAGGCTCGACAGGCAGCGGGAACGAACGTCTTCACCAAGGCAGCCCTAGACGGCACAGGGAAGCGTGGTCGAATGGAAGTTCATCTGCATGGCATATAAATACTAGCACGTATATTACTGGGATGATGCAAGGTTGCACTACGCTATGAGGACGATATAGTATATATGATAGTAATAGGCATTAAAAACCCAGTGCACACTGTTCATGCATATACATGCAACGATGGAGAGCCACGCTTCCCCCGCCACCCCTAAGACTGTTCATGCACGAGCAGCGAGGTCAACTATTCTTCCAACTGCTTTCCCTTCGGCCTTCTTTGCATTGCATAGCCATGGGCGGCCGCCTGTTGTCGGCACGTACACCACAGAAAATGACGAGCTGCAACAAGCCGCTGCACGGGCCGGCCGTGCACATGGGCGGCGGCGCAGACATCCGCCACATCCCGGCAGCGCCTCTGCACGCCCGGCCCTGGCGCACGTCGGGCAGGCCGCCGCCCGCTGCTACGTGATGCTGTGCCGACAGCCGGTGACCGCTGGCTGCTACGTGATGCTGTGCCGGCAGGCAGGTGACCGCCGGCTGCTACGTGATGCTGTGCCGGCGGGCGGATGACCGCCGACTGCTACGTGATGCTGTGCCTGCAGGCGGGTGACCGCCGGCTGCTACGTGATGCTGTGTCTGCAGGTGGATGACCGCCGGCTGCTACGTGATGCTGTGCCGGCAGGCAGGTGACCGCCGGCTGCTACGTGATGCTGTGCCGGCAGGCAGGTGACCGCCGGCTGCTACGTGATGCTGTGCCGGCAGGCGGATGACCGCCGGCTGCTACGTGATGCTGTGTCTGCAGGTGGATGACCGCCGGCTGCTACGTGATGCTGTGCCGGCAGGCAGGTGACCGCCGGCTGCTACGTGATGCTGTGCCGGCAGGCAGGTGTCCGCCGGTTGCTACGTGATGCTGTGCCGGCGGCCGCGCCCACCGGCAGCGGCCGCCGCCCGGTCCACGTGTCGGCGGGCGGGCGGCCGCCGGTTGCTACGTGGTGATGTGTCGGCGTGCGACGTCCCATCATCACGACCGTCCAGCGTGCCGGTGTATGCACCGCACCGCTCCCCGCAGAGCGCTGCATACACAAAAAAAAACGGATGCGGAAACCTCTGAACAACTGACGACCAGTGCAAGAGGGTGTACACCGGCGGAAACCTCTGCACAACTGACGACCAGTGCAGGAGGGTGTACACCGGCGGCGCTGCCGTGCTGAACTTGAGGTCATGGCCGCCGCGGCAGCACGGCATTGTTATGCATCACCGGTGGCGTCGACTCGCCCGACCAGCCGCTGGTGGTCACGCCAGATAGTTGATGAAGGCCAGCCCGCTGGCGGGGACCCAAGGCGTTTGATGAAGCCCAGCCCGCTGGTGGGGACCCAAGGCATGTGATGAAGTCCAGCCCGCTGGTGGGGATCCAAGGCGTTTGATGAAGCCCAGCCCGCTGGTGGGGACCCAAGGCATGTGATGAAGTCCAGTCCGCTGGTGGGGATCCAAGGCATTTGATGAAGCCCAGCCCGCTGGTGGGAACCCAAGGCATGTGATGAAGGCCAGCCCGCTGGCGGCGACGGCAGGTATTTGGTGCAGAGCATAGCCCGCTGTTGGTGACAGCAGGTATTTGGTGCAGAGCATAGCCCGCTGTTGGTGACAGCAGGTATTTGGTGTAGAGCATAGCCCGCTGTTGGTGACAGCAGGTATTTGGTGTAGAGCATAGCCCGCTGTTGGTGACAGCAGGTATTTGGTGTAGAGCATAGCCCGCTGTTGGTGACAGCAGGTATTTGGTGTAAAGCATAGCTCGCTGTTGGTGACAGCAGGTATTTGGTGTAGAGCATAGCCCGCTGTTGGTGACAGCAGGTATTTGGTGTAGAGCATAGCTCGCTGTTGGTGACAGCAGGTATTTGGTGTAGAGCATAGCCCGCTGTTGGTGACAGCAGGTATTTGGTGTAGAGCATAGCCTGCTGTTGGTGACAGCAGGTATTTGGTGCAGAGCATAGCTCGCTGTTGGTGACAGCAGGTATTTGGTGTAGAGTATAGCTCGCTGTTGGTGACAGCAGGTATTTGGTGTAGAGCATAGCCCGCTGTTGTTGACAGCGGCAGATGCTCAGACGAGGGCAAACTCAGCTGTTGGTAAACCTTGATATTCGTTGTGGGGCGCAGCCCACTACTGGTAACCACTGATATTGTGTGGGGCGCAACCCGCTGTCGGCGACGCCAGGCATGTCGAGAGGCGCAGCATGTTTCAACAACAACACCCTATAATGGCTGGCTCAGCCAAGCCGGTCCAGAAGCCATCCGTTTTGCCGCTTCTATCAGCTGACTTCGTCCATCATCGGCGACATCATCCATGACTAGCGACGTCACATGTCTGCAGACGTCACTCATCCTCTGTGACGCTACTCTTCTGCATCCTTTCACTCACCTTTCAGACGGCATTCGTCACTCACCTCGGCGGCGTCACTTCTGCTCGGCGGCCGGCGGCGTGACTCACCTCCGTGACCGAGGGCGACCCCCGACCCCGGGCCGGGTCGCACGTCAGCAGTATGCGCGAGCCGCGTCTGGCCGGGGCACCATCTGAGCGGCAGAGGCATCGGCATCGTCGACGTGGGTTTTCCGGTTGACACACACAGACACACGGTGCATCACACGACGCTGGCAGGCCGGTGGGCGTGACGGGACACAGTTGTGGCGTGGGCGCTGCTGCACCTGCGCCCATAGCTCGCCGCCACACACCGACTGATTCACAGGCCAACTGGCCGCTGACACCAGCACACACACGCAGGCTGCCCGACACCGACAATAACATTTGGGAACGTTACACTTTGAAGGCAATTGATCTTCCGTGGTTCCCTACGCTTACACGCTCGTGAATCGTTTGTTGATCACACCCCACGATTTGCTTCACACTTTGCACCAACGTCACCCTCCAACGATCTACACGCGAGTGTTCAATGTCCCAAATTTAGAGTATCCTAACACCCCTCCCCCGGTTGTGAGCTGTGTGGCTGTAATTGCAAGCCGTCCCAGTCAGGCAAGTGTTGGAATAGACAATACACATGCCAGCGGCGGTGGCCGGGAAAACTAGCGCAGGCATGTCCGTAGTGAAGCCCTTTTATATGCCCAAACCCACAGTCCGTTTACCTGCTATGCACGCTAAACGAGCTAGAAATGGAACAAAGAAAATAAAAAGTTCCATGATTCACCGCGTATCGCTGGCCTCCATAGCCAGATTGTGGTCAGTACAATTTCATGGAGTATTTGGTATCCTCTTTGTGTAGCTTCGATAAGAATGTCAGGAAAATTAACGCACAGTTGTTGGTGTGCTAGACAACACAAAGCGTGGCTGAATTTTGAGTAGCCATTAGCTGGCTATACTAACCAGCTTAAGCACGACTTCCACCCATTACACGCACTTAGATGATATCTTGAAACAACGGTTTTCAACAGGAGAGGCGTGGGGACAGGTGTGGGATTATAAAACCAAGGGGAGTTTCCCTCCCTACATAATTCAGAAAGGCTAGTACTTCCTGGTTGTAAATCATTGTAGACAGCTAAAAAGCTAAGTTGATCTTCACTGTCCAAGAAAGACTCAAAGTTCGAAAAATTGTGGGGCTATATTTCAACGTTTCGACCATAGGTTCCGGACAATGACCTATGGTCGAAGCGTCGCTATATAGCTTCATAACTTGTGTCACAATTTGTCTCTGGACAGTCTTTCTCGGACAGTGAAGGACAATTTAACTTTTTATCTGCCTACAGGGAGTTTCCCTTGAAGTGCACACAAACCTAAGAATGTGGGACGCATGGGGAGATCAGGAATTTGGAGATGTTTCCGACCACAAGGTGCAATGACCAAAAAAGAGCCGCTGATTGACATAGTGACAGCTATATTTGTTATTGATGAGTATGTAAGATGACACGATGGACAGTTCGTCCCAAGTCCACGCCATCCTGACGGATTAATACTGGAGTCACGGTCGTTTGATTTGCAAGTGATTGCTGTAAAGTAAAAGAACATAAGCTGGCAGATATTAATGTTGGTCCACATAACAATCCAAATATACCACTAGAAAGCGGTTTGCATTGATAACAAATATTGTGAATAGCATCCATCAAGTCCACCATCACATCCTGAAAAATCATACGGTGAAATATGACTACCCCTCACGCCATTTGCAAACTCTCAATTTGCTTTCTAACCACACATCATTTACTCGGAGGACAACGGGTTTGCCGTCTAGAAGTCGATGTGTAATCACGCAAATAGTAATTGTCAGTTTTCGCGTTGCTTGTCTACGGAAAGACGCCTTGCAGATGTGAAGATCTGGACCCTAGACTCCGACATTGTTGCCGGTTGAGAAGACACACGCCACTAGATTACACAAATAGATCACAGGATCCGATCCTATTCCCTGGATCTTACGATACGGTGTTCTCCGGGATACATATTGAAATCTATATTGTAGTCAATTTGTGTTTCATGGCGAGTCGACGGTGGGTCATGTTGCGCCCATAACGCGACCTGCCATCGTATTATGGTTAAGTGAGGGGTCTTAGCTCGTATCATAGTGCTTACGACGGGCGATAGATATCAAAGGTTACATTTTGCAGGAATGTAAATATTTCTTCAGATGCAACGATCTGAGAGTCATCGGCCAGCATTTATCGCAGTGTCATATCGATACTTCGAGGTCCGAGATATCTGCGACGTGCAGGTTTCAGTGCCGGGCAGCCAACGGGTACGTGGTATACTCTGAGTGGAGTAGGACAGCGTGCGCACAGAGGACAGTCACTTGCCGTCAACAGGTATATATGTGTCGCTAGTGTATGGCTTTATCCGAAGGCGACACAGCGCAACTTCCCTTCTTTTATTTTGTGTGCGAAATGAGGACTGCCACGTTCCGAGTACTGGTTTTACAAGCTTCAGTTTGCTAGTTTTCATACTCCAAGTGCATTGCCATTTTCGGTCAACAAGGGATGATGTTGTTGTCTTGAAGTATCCAGGGGAAGGGCCAGGCGCGTCCTGTGGCTACCATCTGCAGCCCTCTTTGCAGCCAAGTCAGGAGCCCCGTTGCCAGCCAGACCCACGTGGCGCTGAGATCCATAAGAAATTCACGCCGACTTCCTGATCATGGAGAGAAATCAAGGCTACCGTGATATCATATCCGATGCAGTGGTTATGACTAAATGCTTTCAGAGCCAATAGGCTACTCAGAGAGTCAGTGAATATAAAGTAGCTTTTGTGACGGGTTATGTCGTCATGCTTAATAAAACGAAGAGCCTGTCGAATGGCATATAGTTCTGCCGTAAAAATTGATGTATGCTTAGGGAGTCCGAAAGATGCGGCACGTGAGTGGCACATAAAAGCACATCCTACGAAGCTACTGAGCTTTGATCCGTCGGTGCAGATTCGCATGGCGTTCATGTATGAGTGGATCCTGCTTAATGCGAGCATACGGGAGTCAGTGGCGCTTAATGTCAGCCTTCCGAGTAGCACTCAGTAAGAGGTCAATGGTGAACTCGATCCGACGCCAGGGGAGTGTAGCCGAGATGTAGAGCTGTGCTGTGAATTTCGGCTTGATTGGCATTCGCGAAGCGAGTGGGCAATATGCAGACTTAATGACAGAAGTAGCTTCCTGGTATTCGGATATGTACCAAGTAGAGTAGATAATACCCAAAGGTACGTCCGGTGCCGTGGACCTTCGGCCAGCTTACAGTCGTATCTTGTTCCCAGCATTTCACGTCGCAGTGATAAGGGAGGCTCGTCAGTCTCAACAAAAACGCCGTTAGTTGGCGAAGTTTGAAACGCACCGGCAGCAACGCGGAGAGCGGGTTGGTTGGTTATTGGTTTTACGACACGTCGACCGTTGAGTCATATAGCGTCGCCAATCTCTCACGCCGATTGGTCGCGGGCGAAGAGTAGCGACAGGTGAGACTCGAACCCACAATCTTTCGATTATGAGACGAGCATCTTACCCCTAGACCACTCGTCCCCCAGTCGCGGGTGGTGCACAGTAGGAAGCGTACGTTTGGTGGTTTTGGAAGCACCATCGGAACAACGAATATATAAATATATCAGAACAACCACGACATATATCTTCCTGACCTGTAACGTCAACGGTGACCTCGAGACCCAACAACATGCTTCTGACTCGTACGCGTAATGAGCGTAAATTCGGGAAGCACCTAGGTTCCGCGTATTGTAGTGTTCACTAAAAATACCGTGGCATGGCCAACTCTAACGTTATCGCGTTATCCGCGCTGAACAGCTCAGTGAGTATCACTCACGTACAAATGCAACACCATCAGAACACCATGTCACAATGCCACATCCCTTCGGTACTCCTCACGACAAACGCAGCAACTACGGATTGGCGCCGTCATGTTGGATTGGGTGGAGGGGGGGGGGAGGGATTCCACGTCTATTTTTTCCTATGGAACAACATAGGCATACTGTTAAAAATTGCAAGGTTTGTGGTCCGTATACGCCATCCTCCTTTTGAAGGAGCCCATGCCCCTACGCCAGTGCACTCAATAGGACAAGCACAGCCTGACCGTACTGTTAAACACGTTTAGCGAGATTTGCAGATAAAACATGCATGCTTAATGCAAATTTGAAGTGTTCGTCGCAGTAGATGACTCATTGAAGAAAAAACACTTGGCTATAAAACACAGCTTAACTGAGAGCCTGGTGCGGTTTGCTACATTTTCGGTGCCAGAAGTTGCCCTGACTGGTGGTATGCGGGCTGGCGGCAGATATGAGAATACCCGACGGCCGACGGGCTGGTCCTCGAAGAGATCCAAGTCAGTTGAAGCATTTAATTCGTGTTACTTTTGACATCATTACGCATATGAACACGCCAAAATACTTCTATTTCAGGAAGCATGCCTCGGCAACAATTTGAGTTTCAGGGCACATCAACTGCACGGGCTGGAGAGATCGTGTTGGATCGTGACCGATCGGGTTAGATCGAGACAGATCGTGTTAGATCATGACAGATCGGGTTAGATCGCGACTGATCGGGTTAGATAGCTATATCAATTACACGGGCTAGACAGTTTTAATGGAATGTTATTTTCCACATCGCGCATGCCTTCAAATTTAATACTGGACTTCAATTGCCATACACTTAAACTTCGAACAATGCAGTGAGCTTCGAAACAGACAATGGCATATGGACTACATGCAAACTATAGCAAACTACATGGGTGTCATTGTGAAATTGATTGGTGGGAAGTGACCTTATTCAATGGCCAACGTTGCCCCGAAAGCCATTTTTATCTGGTGTACGCCCACAGGCCCAATGGTTAAGCTTCGGTCTGATTGGGGAGGGGAGGGGGCAGTCAATGATTGAGCAGGTCAGTGGCCCAGTTAGCATATACAACGTGACACACCTGGCAGACCACCTGCACTGTGCCTTAGTGCACACTGCACTGTGCCTTAGTGCAAACTGCACGCTGGCTTGATACACACAGCGTACGCACATTCAGCACCCTGAGCACATTTTGTTATGTCTTAATAGATGGGAGCGTGCCTACTTTCACCATCCACATTCCCACTCCTGGCGTTGTTTGTGGGTGATTTCATCTGGCCTCAATGCTTAATTGGCATGTAGAAATAGATCGTGGTGGGCGGAACACGCACATCGAAACCGGTGATAAACAAGACATCCCGAATAGTAATACAACCAACTGCATGAAATATAAGGTTGATGGAACGCATGACCACCGGCTTGGATATGTGCCCCAATGCTGGCAGCCACAACGCGACCACAGCAAGTCCTCACACAAAAATAGTCTACTTAACCTAGTCTGCAAGCAAAAGAATGTCCCGTGGCGGGAAATCGATGTCACTTGACAGCTTGACGCCTGTCGCGTATTTCGGTCAAGGTTATATTCTTACCACTGGTGGTCAGCATCAAGCTGAAGTGACACGGATCCGCCACGGAACATTATCTTTGTTTGAAGACTGGGTTAAGCAGACTATTTGTGCGCGATGACTGACCGTGGCCTGTGGTCGCACTGTGGCACACAGCATCCACGCTGCACCTGTCCATTACAAGTCAGATTTATAGACCTTAATACCAAAGCACCTGGTGCCGCTCAACACACCCACGTACCGCGAACAAGCAGACGGAACCTGTCGCTGCACCCTGTGCTTCCGACCGTTCTTGGTCGGGGAATAGTAGAGACGACGTTGTCTAATTTTCACTGGATGGCCATGTTGACCAAGTGCCGATGTTTGGTAACAAATGGTGATTTGGTAAATCCAAACCGTAAAAGACCAGGAGGGTGTTTACGAGCAAACACACCACGTCGGCACCCACGCTAGCAGCCGCTACCGCCAGAACGTGCCCTTCTTAAGTCTGGCTCGACCCGAATACCATGCCGAATGTCACGGTCTGTGGGCGGGCCGACCCATACTGACGGCGACTGGGCTGGGCAGATCACGGCAGACGGCCGGTGACAGGGTAGGTGGCAGAGCAGACCGCAGACCACAGGCAGATGCCGCTGAGGCCGGGTGGGCCGAAACAAACCGATGGGATGGTTAGACGGCAGACGGCGTGTGACACGGCAGGTGACAGAGCAGACCGCAGACCACAGGCAGATGCCGCTGAGGCAGATGCCACAGTATGAGCCAGTCGACTGATCAGGACGCCGACAGCGAGCTCAATCACCACCCCAACCTCATCACTATCCGCCCGACGGAAAAAAAAAACGGGGAGCTAAACCCAACACCGTCATCGGGTAGACCGGTGTGTTGGGATATTCCCCAGCCCCCTCCCGAGCGACTTTGTGTGCTCAAACCGTCATACTCTCTCTCTCTCTCTCTCTCTCTCTCGCACGCGCACGCGCACGCGCACGCGCACGCACACGCACACGCGCACACGCGCACACGCGCACACGCACACGCACACGCACACACACAAACACGGAGTCCACATGCTGCGTGCAGGGCAGACGGCCCAGCTACGGTGTTAAACGGCCGTCGACCGCCGACACACTACACAGGCCATTTCGCCTGTGTAGTGTGTACGCAGTGAAGCCGGTCCCGACTTCTCAGAGCCGGCAACAGACCACCGCCGTGGCGCCGCGGTGTGGGGCCGTGCCTCGCGACGTCACGTCACACCGCAGCTCTGTTTACGCCGTGACGACGCGCCGTCGGCTCCGGGCGTCAGAGCACACGCTCTTCAGCTGCCGTCGTGGTCTGACCTGCGGTGGACCAAGACGATAAACTCGGCCCAAGGTCACCCCCAACCAAAGCTCTCCGCATTACGAGAGACGCGTCAGCCAACGGGTCGTCAGCCATCGGGTCGTCAGCCATCGAGTCATCGGCCAACGGGTCGTCAGCCAACGGGTCGTCAGCCAACGGGTCGTCAGCCAACGGGTCGTCAGCCAACGAGTCATCGGCCAACGGGTCGTCAGCCAACGGGTCGTCAGCCATCGAGTCGTCGGCGATCGAGTCGGATGGCGATGTGCAGACCAGCCTTGCCCTACAGAGCTGCAGCCGTCTCAAAATTCCGCACATCGACTTCCGCCAGCCAGCATCAACAATTCTTCTCCGTTGAGATATTGCCTTCCACGCAGTGCCGGCACTGGCTGCTCATTGTTCACTCGCTCACCAAGTCATGGCTGTGTGATGAGAACATCTGCTCTCATCAATTTACATTCTGCATTGGGTGTGCACGTTGTATTATTCCTAGCCATCATCGGCTCAGTTATCCAGTCATCAATGCCCTCCACACAATGTTTGATTCTAGCATTACACATTCGCGCGCTGCATGCAAAATCAATCTAATATTGTTTTTGTACCACATTTTTTACCCTGCTGCGTTTATTCGATGGCATTGAACGTATGCAATGGCAATCGTTTGTTTGTTTGTTTACTGGGGTTTAGGGGCGCATCGACTGCAGTGGTTATGCAGCGCCAATAACTTAGTTAGTCAAAAAGAGTTATACAAGCAAGAACTGGTCGAGACGTCCTATTGTACAATACATCATCGAACCCATTACGATCAAGATGCACGGTACAACCATAACGATTTCACCACCTACCAAACGTATTGGTGAGGCGCATATATTATATAAATATATTATATTATATATTATATTGATTTCTGAGAGGAAGCGGAATAGCTGTCCTGATTGGACGAACGGTGACTCGTCACCTAGTAGTTCCCGTAACGATACTGAAGTGCGTCCAAAGTGACGTCTTCGCTCATGGGCAAGTCGGGGACACGCAACCAATATGTGTTGAACTGACAGTGCGGCGTGGCACCTTTGGCACAGTGGCCTTTGGTCGTCACTCAGGAGGTATCTATGAGTGCTGTGTGTGTGGCCTATACGCACCACCTCATGGCGTCTAATTATATGTGACGACGATGGCCACTCACCAAGATGGTGTTTGATTCTCCTCAACTTGTTATTTGTCATGGACTCCCAGCTGTCCTGTCATTTCTTGAGAACCGAGCTCCTAATGGCTGGGAAGAAGTCCCTCGCAGGGAGAGGAAGACGTCGAGTGCCTGGACCTTGAGCGGCGCGCTGCGCTGCAGCATCCGCAGCCTCATTTCCGCCGATTCCCACGTGGCTTGGGAGCCAACAGAATACTACTTCTTTAGACACGTCTTGTACTACTGGTGTGGGAGAACCGGGCTATGTGACGTGGATTGTGCTGCCATATAATTGGCAGCTCGGTGACGGCCAGACCGAAGGTGTCCTCGGTTTGTTTTGGCTCTTTGTTCGGACTCTTACCGTGACAAGCAAGCGGAATACACCAGTGCTGCTGCTCCCGGTGAAATCTGTGAGTTATTTGTTATCACCGCCAACATATTGGTCCTCCGGGCCGGATCCGAGTTGCCCATCAATACTCGCTGATTCATATTTGCTCACCAATAGGTACTTGTTTAGATTCACGTGTTTGAATGAGTTTGTCAGTATGACCAAGAAGACAAACATGGAGGAGTTGAAGAAGAAGAGAATGGTATTGAGAGGAAAAGCCACCAAGATAGTAGGAGAATTGAAAGAAATGTGTGGCAGCTCGTGTGATGAAGATGACCTGGCATACAAGATAGTAGTGGCAGAGAAGCTTTTCAGTAGTTTAAATGACGTTACCATTGAACTTGCGATGGAGGAAGAAGATCGTCAGACTGAAACAGAACATGTTGACAAAATGGAGGAGGCAATTTTCCGCGCAAAACGTATGTTGGCTCGTCTTGAAGCAGCATCGACATCATCGTTTTCAGCAGGTGGGAAATTCCAGATTGACTTCAAATTGCCCGTTTTCAATGGAGATATTATGAGATGGCCAGAGTTTTGGGAGATGTATACAGTGGCAGTTCACGGTAACCACAGATATGCCGCAGTTGAGAAGTTTGTCATTTTGAAAGGACAACTGAAAGGCGTTGCCTATTGTGCCATTGAGGGTTTACCGGTGACCTCAGCAGGGTACAATGAGGCAATTGAGATTTTGAAGAGCCGTTTTGAGCAAATCATGAGTAGGCAACAGATGCTGTTGAGACAGCTTTTAACGATATCACCTGCCACTGATGATAAAAACTTGGCCGCTCTGCGGAAGTTCGTAGATACCATTGTCGTTAATGTGAGAGGCCTCAAGTCCCTTGAGGTGACCCCTGCAGCATACTCCGTCCTGCTGCAGCCTGCTGTACTGGACCGTTTGCCTCAGAGCTGGAGAGTGGAGTGGGGTCATAGAAAGGCTTCTGGAATCCCTGACACCTTTGAGGGTCTCCTCAGTTTTCTTCAACAGGAGGTGCAGATACAGGAGGAGGCAGCACAGCAGCATGTCCTCTCCACAGCAGCCATAAGACCACCACCTAAGCCTACTTCTGGATGTTCAGTTGCAGCAAGCTTGATATCCCTACAAGATGCTAATATCGCATGTGGTCGGAGCACTTGGTCAGGCACTACTCGGAACTGGATTTGCGCAGCTTGTAACAAAATGAAGCATGGACTGCTTGCCTGCTACATGTACAAGAAACAGGATGTTGCTGCTCGTTGGGACACTGTGAGAAAGGCTGGTGTTTGTTTTAAGTGCCTCGGTCCCCATCATGCTCGTGATTGTCGAAGTGTGAACTGCCCCCTGTGCGGAGAAGCTCATCATTCATCACTTCATTTCTCGTCAACTCATCAACAGAAGCCACCACCTTCTAGAGGAGACAGGTCATCTGCTGTAGTAGCACATCAGCAGAGAGGACTGGTCAGCACCACACCTGCAAGTACTGCATTGGTGCATGCTTCTCTGGCAACTGCTGCACAAGCTACTGTACCCACTGGTGTATCTACCAACATGTGCAGCCACCAACTGGTACTACCTTCAGTTGAGGCACCAGCAGCACCTGGTGTGGCTGCAGATGATGTAATCTGCGCTAACCCCAATGCATGTGTTGCTCCATTTTCCAGTGTTTATCCCGGTGTACAGCCTACTTGCTACCTGACAACCTCACACCCTGAGTCTGACCTGTTCTCAGCTGATTGTGAATCACACCTGCTTTGTGTGCCTGATCACTCAAATGACCACCTCATCCACAGCCAGTCAGCTGACCCGGGTTCCCTCCCACCTAATGCTGGTCTGAGTTTGCAGCAATGCAACAGCTCACGCTCTCGAGACGGCAAATGTTTTGTACAGACGGCACTGGTAGAAGCTACTGGACCAAGGGGATCATGCATGTTGAGAGCTCTACTTGATGGGGGCTCGGATGCGTCTTACATTCGGTCGTCTGCAGCAGACTTGCTGGGCCTCCTGGTGGTTGAAACAGGAACTTTTGCTTGCCTAGGTTTCCAAGAGAGGGGAGAAGAAGCCCATGAGTATGACAGGGTGCAGGTTGGTCTCAGGAGTCGTCACGGTGGGGAGCAACATCAGCTTCAACTGTGGAAGACTGATCGCCTCTGCTCCCAGCCAACCCCATCCCAGCTGCCATCTGTTACCTACGATCCACAGCTGTGTCTTGCTGACGACTTTGCAGGTGGCCCTGTGGACATACTGATTGGGGCAGATCAGCTCTATTCAGTTGTGCTGTGGGAGCAGGTGGCATTGACAGAACATTTGCGAGCTGTTGACACCATCTTTGGCCATGTGATTCATGGCAGAGATGATTCTCCCATCACCCCACAACCTACTCGCTATGCATATCGTTGCAGCCGACAAGTGGAGCAGATGTGGACCCTGGATGCTGTGGGTGTTACAGACTCTCAGCTAGAAGAGAGATCTCATCCTCTGCCACTGTGGAATTCCAGTGAGAAGAAGTATGAGATGGGCCTCCTGTGGGCGACAGATCAACGGCCTGTCAGCAACCGGCCAGCAGCCTATGCACGCTCTAAGCGATTGGTGGACAGAATGGAACCAGCCCAGAAAGATGAGTATGATAAGTACATCACCACATTACAGCAAGATGCAAGAAGAGTCCCCCACTGCCTTCTTCTTACCACACCGAGGATTACACCGAAATGGTAAATTAAGAATTGTTTTTGATGGTTCAGCTGAGGATGCCACTGGCAGGAGCTTGAATGACTACCTGGACCCTGGAGTCAACCTTCTCCAGCACCTGCCTGCTGTTGTGCTCCATTTTAGAAATGGTGCTGTTGCCTGTCAGGCAGACATCCGTGCTGCCTTCCACCAAGTTGCGGTCACGCCAACTGACCGCAAGTATCTGCAATTGCTGTGGGCTGGCAAATGTTTCAGGTTCAGACGAGTTCCGTTTGGGCTCAGCTGTTCTCCATTCATGTTGCTGCAAACCATCTCTACTCACCTTGACAGGTACCACCACTCTGACAATCGGCTCTGTCTGAAGCTGAAGGCGGGGTTGTATATGGATGATATTTGCACGACGCATGACAGTGAACAAGATGCCAAAGAAGATATGGACAGGGTGGTCGAGATATTCGCTGAGGGAGGTATGGACCTGCACAAGGTACGGACCACAGGAGACTTTACACCTGAAGCCAAAGTACTTGGAATGACTTGGAACACAACCACAGATCGTCTCCACTGTGACTGTGCCCGACCTGGGAATCCCATCACCAAACGCCAGTTGCTAGCAGCGGTGTCCAAACCGTTCGACCCCCTTGGACTGCTGTCTCCATGGCTCATTGGTGGCAAGTTTCTGTTCCAGCAGGCATGGAGGGAGACTGCGGCTGAGGCGTGGGACGAGAAGTTGCCATCGCTTATTCAAGAGAAGGTGAGAGTGTGGTGTTTGGGTACAGCCAACGAGAAGGCTTCATTCCCTCGCGCCGTCTGTACATCCACGTCTGCACTGCCTTCCACGTGTTCTGTGATGCATCAAGGAGGGCGTACTGCACTGCGATCTACACCGTAAATGGTACAGAGTCCAATCTTCTGATTGCAAAAGCTCGACTGGCTCCCCTTGGCAGCACCCTCACGGTTTCCAGGCTGGAGCTGATGGCGGCGCTTATTGGCGCTCGTCGCATGGACCTTGTCGGGCAAACATTGAAGATTGCTGAACCTCAAATCACATACTGGACGGACTCGATGGACGTGCTGTATTGGCTTCACGGCATAAAACCGCTTAAGGTGTTTGCTCATAACCGTGTCACCGCCATATTGCAGCTGTCTGGACGAAAGCAGTGGCGGCATGTCCGAGAAGATAACCCCGCGGATCTTGGCACCCGGGAAACGACGCTGTAGGCGATGCAGAGCTGCGAGATGTGGTGGAAAGGGCCTGTCTTCATCAGGTCCAGCCCTGCCACAGTCGCCCAATGCTCTTCTGTCAAGTTGGACCGTTTCAAACAGAGTTCTGAGGCAAGTCAGGAGACGAAACGTGTAAAAGAGCTGACCACAGATGTTCACACGACAATGCAGCCGCTCAACATGATAGTTGTCTGTTTTATGTCACAACATGCTCCGCACTCAAACAGGTTGTGAACAGAACCGCTTGGGTGTACCGGTTCATCGAGAATTGTCGCACGTCCAAAGCGCGGAGGCAAACCGGTGCACTGACCTCGGAGGAAAGAAGACGAGCGCTGCATTACTCGATCGGAGAGGCGCAGGCGGACGTCTACTCCAGGGAGCTAGAGCCATCCATTCGCCGCGCCGCACTATTGCCGGCAGGTTCAGCCATCTCTCGGCTCCATCACGCAACTTAGTGACCAAGGCCTCTTGGTGGCACTGCCGCGGACAGGGGAGGAACCGTTGATCATCCTTCCAGATCCGTCGCACATCACCCATTTGATCGTAGATGCAGCACATCGTAGATGTTTCCATCAGAGTACGCGCGTGACTCTCGCGCTGCTCTCGGCAGAATACCTGGTGCGTAGGCAGACGGTCAGACGTGTGGTGACGTCATGTCGCACGTGTCGTCGGTACCGAGACCTGCTCTACCACTCTCCAGAAGGAGCGCTGCCACGATTCAGAACCGAGCCGTGCCCTCCTTTCGCCAAGGTCGGTATGGACTATTTTGGGCCTTTTATATCGACACTGGGAGGAAGGTGTGGATTTTATTGATTATATGTGCCACGCCAATAGCGGTACATTTAGAGCTTATTCAGTTACAGAACACTGCTGATCTTGTCCTTGCCCTCAGGCGATTCTTTGCCCTGCGGGGTACACCAGCCTTGATCTTTAATGATAACGCGAGAACCTTCCATGCTGTTCAGAACCTCATCCCTCTAGCAGTGACCTGGCGTTATATCCCTGAAGCAGCCCCGTGGTGGGGAGGCTTCTGGGAGCGATTGGTTGGCGTCACGAAGAGTGCCCTCCGTGTAACCCTTCACCTGTCTCACCTGACCTTTGAGGCACTGGCTGTCACCCTGTATAAACTTGCATTTTATTTCAACCACCGTCCCCTAACCAGAGGAAATGGGGAAGATGTGATTACCCCCGCTTATCTCCTGTTCGGCGTTGCCGCCATACGCGGAGTCCTGTGTCCATCCCTCACTGTTACATCAGTCTTCAGGGCATGGAGGCACCGGAGGCGGGTGTGCGATCGCCTGATCTCACGCTGAACTACGGAGTATCTGGAAGCGCTGAGAACCTGGAACATGTCGCCAAGGGGTCGACCCAACCGCCTGCCCCAAGTGGGTGACGTTGTTCTGGTGCATGGAGAAGGACCTCGCGGCCGATGGCTGTTAGCGCATGTGACCTCGTTATTACGCGGTGGTAACGAACGCTCTCGTGCTGCCATTGTACTCATGCGTGGATTTGAGACTCGACGACCGATCCGGAAGATGTTCGCGCTCGAAGCATCGCCGGCTGAGTGCAGTGCCGAACCGAACGAGTGATTGAAGTGTTCAAGTGTTTGTATCAAGGAACCGTGTGCGGGTGTGATGAAAGCTGAGCGTTACGTGCGTGCCTGACGAGGCCTTCTGCGGATGAATTTTGATTTTCGAAATGTTGGCGTACCATTTCGAGTGGAGAGTATGTGGGAGAACCGGGCTATGTGACGTGGATTGTGCTGCCATATAATTGGCAGCTCGGTGGCGGCCAGACGAAAGGTGTCCTCGGTTTGTTTTGGCTCTGTGTTCGGACTCTCACCGTGACGTGTCAAGCGGAATACACCAGTGCTGCTGCTCCCAGGGAAATCCGTGAGTCATTTGTTATCACCGCCAACAACA